>CAIGRT010063117.1:0-27301 GCA_903798405.1 Fraxinus platypoda | reverse complement strand
GTACATACAGTTTGATATATCATATCGCAACTCTTTTCGAGTAATCTAATTACAATAGCATATAATCCCCTCAAAAGTAATTGATACAATATCTAAAACTAAGCAAAGAACTCAAAAGGAACACCGCCATGTAAGACATGATAAAGATATTCAACAGTAAAAAGTTATATCAGCACATGATAATATCAATTATAGAAACGAAATACAATATTAAGCACTCAATGTTCTACAGAACCGACGTAGAAAAGACTTCCTACTGATTGCACTCAAGGTACGCTGGCGCCGTATCGTGCCNAACTGATTTTACTGCAATAAAATATATAATAAGAATTGAAACGGCTCATATTAAAATTTGAAATAAAACGACACAGAGAGATGCACAGCGTGCCTTTGTGCACGCGGACGGAGGCACGATGTGCCTCCGTTTGCGTGTACGGAGGTACGCTGGCGCCGTATCGTGCCTCCGTCCGCGTGCACGGAGGTACGCTGGCGCCGCATGGAGGCACCAGCGTGCCTTCGTGCGCAGCGTGCCTCCGTGCAGGCGGACGGAGGTACATCGTGCCTCCGTCCGCGTGCACGGAGGCACGCTGGTGCTTCCGTGTGCAGCGTGCTTCCGTGCGCGTTCACGGGGCACGCTGGCGAAGGCATCAGCTTGCCTTCCTGCGTTCACCGTGTCTACTGCGAGACACGGCTCTGTGAGACACGGAGGCACCGTCGCGGTGCCAACGAGACGAAGGCCACGCACGGTGCCTCTGTGAAACCGGTCGGTGTCTCTGTGACACACGGAGAGGCGGTGCCTCCTCACTACCTCGTTGTCGGAAAAATTAAGGAGTTACCTTTCAGGCAGAGGCTAGGTCGGGGATGGAAGAATGCAGTGTGAATTTTGTGAATGGGAATCGATGGATTTTGCAGAGAAAATAGGCACCAGTGGGCTGTGTTATTTGCGGTTGTAGGAGGTCGGGGATGGATGAATACACTGTCAATTTTGTGAATGGAATTGATGGATTTTGGGCATGAGTAGGTTGTTCGCTAGGGTTTTTGTCTGGGAAGAGTGAAAAGGAATTGTGAAGAAACGAGGGAGAGAGTGAAAGGGAAACGAGGGAAATTGCAAACGGTGTCGTTATGGTTGACGATCCATTTTTTTGACATCTGGCATCAACAGTGTTTTTCAAACTGGCTCTTTTATATTGTTTAGGATATAAAAGAAGGCACATCTCCCATTACACAAACTATTCAAATCACAAAGATCATTGGAGTTCAGTACAAAGCCAGTGCCATGGTGAGGGAATTTCTTGGCAAATTGCTTTAGCGGATTCTAATAAATTTATTTATTATTATTATTAAAAAAAATAAAAAAATTGGGGCTCCAACTGAAGGACGCGATTGAAGAATTGCATCTTTACAAAATAATTACATAAATAAGTAATAAATCCATTGTCGTCCAGCGGTTAGGATATCTGGCTTTCACCCAGGAGACCCGGGTTCGATTCCCGGCAATGGAATTTTTTAATCTTTCTTTACTTTTTATCATTTTTTACTTTTTAAGAATTTTATCTGTACACCTACCTTGTTATGAGCTTGACAAGAATTTATTTTTTGCTTATTTAAACTCTATACAGAGGACAAAAAGTGTTTTAAGTTGTTGGAATTTTAATTTTAAATACGCTAAGTTACTTCGTTCCATAGTTCAGCAACTACTCATAACCAATGATTATTTGGTTCTTGATTGTTTTTTACTAAATCAACTTAATGCCTGATTTGGTACAAAAATATCGCGACGGATAATATAGCTAACTTCCATTACTAATCCATTATGGATTTTGATTTTCCTAACCATGCAATCATTTTTTTAACGGCTGAAAATAAGAATATTATTCCGAGCTGCTAGAATACATATATACAGAATAGGAGAATTTTCACCTTGTCGAAGATCTAATTGTGCACCCCAATAAGTCATTTTATTTATAATTGCAGGATACTCACTGTTATGAAATTCAGATAATGGATAAAAATTATCGATAGCTAGTATTTAAAAAAAAAAAAAAACTAAAATCTTATTGATCAGAACATGCACTAATCCACACGTAAAAGAAGTAAAATCCAAACTTTACCAGGGTACTGAACGAAGGAAAGATGGGGAAATTAGAGCCCCTTTAATCTTTGTATATATACTAATCTAAAAGAATTATACAAATCATAACAAAATAAAGAGCAGCAAAATGCCCATTGCTGGGTCGAAGCCAAACCAAAAAGACCCACTCAATAGGTCTTATCCATTGTTAAAGAGTATGGATAATTTTGAAAGCAAGGTTCCATTTCTGCAAACACTTCTATACAACCTCATTATACACGTTCACATACCTTTCACTATATACAACACGTCTCCCATGCGAAGTCAAATTTCCTCTGGCAATCACGAAAAACCACAATAATTTGCAGCCATCAAATATTCCACTTCCCACTCTCGAAGCTGTGAGGCGCGCTTGTGACAAGGGGGGTCTCGTGCTTCATGTGTTTATAGCGTGGACCAGGTCACTTCTTCAATGAATGCAAGAGCTCAATCCAAGAGACCTCCCAAAAAAAATAAATACCTTCTATCCTTTGATCATCCCTGATTAATTGAAGATCTCAAGCTTTCATCTGGTAATGTCCATGAAATCAAATGGCCACCAGAATCCCCGCTCAACAACTGTTTGAGGTCACCAGAAAGGTGGAGCGCAGTAACGGGAAACTTGTGAAATTTTAAAACCTTATGTAGGACCAACCTGTACTCGGGAACTTTACCTCCAAGCGCTAGCCCTCCTGAAAAATTTCCAGTCTGTTTGATTTGGCCAGACTCCTCGCTCGAACAATGAACCATTTTCCAGACCTTGACGGCCCCACTTTGGTGACCAGAGACATACCAGTTAGTTTCCAACCAATCAGAGAAGGTAGAAACCGTAAGCGAGAGAATGAAGTCGGATGGAAGTTGTGACGTGTTGACAATTGCAAGGCAGTCCCCATTAATGCTCCAAACTGCAAGCATCACACCAGCTGCAGTCACTATTTCCCCTGTCAAGTCATTCACATATATAGCAGAAACAGGTGAAGGGAACTCGGGAAGTTGCCTAATGAAAGCCAGAGAGCTAAGATCCCATATGATAACAGTACAATCATCTGATCCGCTCACAATCATCATGTAAGGCTGGCTAACATGAAGGCACGTGATTTTACCCGAATGGGCACAAAGAGCCTTCTCCAACTGCAGGTGCCGAAGAACACGTGGTCCGACTTTGCCAATTCTCCAAACACATACCAAACCATCATCTGCCCCTGTAACTAAAACCTGACCATCATGGCTTGCACTGGCACACTGGATTTGGTTGCCTCCATGAAGATTCTCATGAGTAGAAAGAAGCCTATCTTGATCATAGCTCACAAATCTCAAGCTACGATCAGGAAACCCCCATGCAACATATTTGGTATAAGTTCTGGGTTTCAGCAAGTTATTTGCACCGGCCACTAAAATTTTTTCGGCGACAGTGACAATTTGAGAAATAGAAGATGAGCTCTTACGAATCTCATGAGGTACAAGAAACATAGAGTGCTTGAGCGGATGGGGAGGAAGCTTTCTGTCAGTTCGTCTTTTCACGTGGGGTTTCAAGAACAATTGTTTTGGCGTTTGTCCAAAGTGATTTATTTGTGCCAGAATAGAGGCTTTCATTGCAGGATCTAAGACAGAGTCTATATCAACACTGCCTTCATATGTATAGTGGTAGAAGACATTCACAGCTTCTTCAGCTGCCTGATAACACCACAAGAATGGTTGAGATTAAAATTCGAAAGAAATTGGAAATATCCAGGAATGAGAAAATGAACACAAGGGGATAAGCCCGGCATAAAATAAAGGTGCGATTGGATTTAGCAAAAGAGTTCATACATACATGCCCGTCAAGAAGTTCACAGAATCAAACATATCCTGGTTCAGATTTTTGTGGAGTGGATAGTGAAATATAAGGCAGTAATTACTGGGTAAAATTTCCAAGTGGCTATATCAAGGGAAAATATATAAAAATTTGGTGGACTCCAAATTGTAGATTTCAACATCCTCTATATCTTATATCCTTATTGCAGTCCAATGGGAAAAACACAGTTGTTGCCATTAAGAGGGAGAACAGATAAAATCAAAACAAGATAGTCACTAAGACAATTTTGGAACTTAAGAACAGAAAAAGGATTATTCAGTTAACAAATTTTGGTCAATTGATGCTCCACCACGTCTAGATGACTATGATACCAAATTGTGGAGGCAGAAAGATGGGGACACTCACCTTCCCTCTCTGTTTATATCCAAAGATGAGGTCTATCCAGTGATGCAGATTCTCTGAAACATAATCAGACTCCAGTGCTTCCCTGTGCTTCCTGATGAATTCTCTAGCACTGCCCTTCGCCCATGGAGGTAATAACACGTCACCAACCTAGCAGAAAACGATAAGTTATTAGGACACCCAGACCCGAAGACCAAAATGAAAAAAAGGGGAAGAATTGGACAGAGACAAAACCAACTCGAGCACCAAAATTTCAAAGAACTAGACAAACCTTCTCTCCTGATTGTTTCTCACCCAAGTCAAGATTGAACCTGTTTTCCAGAAATTCTGGCAAATAGAAGAATTCTGGAATTAGTTCCTTGACATCCGATGTATTGCCTTTCCCAGCAGCACTCAACCAAGTATCTCGTACACTGTTGAAAAGACGATCAGCATGGTCAAATTGTCCCCCCTGCAGCTTCTGATTTTCGACACAGAATGGTGGTAGGCGTAAAAGGTAGAAGAGAACAATCCCAGCACTGGAATAATGAGAACCATAATGAAATTTGGGAACCTCTGGATCATCCCAGCTCTCATATCTGAGGTATTGAAATAACGAGAACAGATCAAGAATACATCAAATCAAATAAAAGCCGTTCATGTCCAAGAAAGAAAAATGAAATAAAAATATAGAAGAACAAGCTCGAAAGAAACTAGTAGCACATGAGTTGATAGAAGTGCCAACCTCTTTCTGAACTCCTCTTCTCCTTCGGATGTTTGACAACCCATTGGTTTACCAAGGTTACGGAATGTTTTAGGATCTGAAAAATCCAGATTTTCACTCTCATAATCTGCCAAAACCCAGGGAAACACTGGATACTGGGTGAGATCACTGTATCCACGACCCGCCAACGTGTTAAGATGCATGACGTACTGGAAATTGCTAATTTCTCCATTTTGCCACCTCTTGGAAAAGGATTTGGCCATAACCTTAAAAAGACGGCTGCCCTCATTGCTTTCCTGTTTTGTTGACCCAGATATTGTTGTGTCTAATCTGTTGCACAAAAATAAATGTATTGTGAAGCTCAAAACCTTCCAAGTTAAAATTATTGGCAAGATATTAAGTGCTGAAGCATGGCAATTGACATTTTTAAGTCAGAAATAGAGGCAAATCAAGAAATTACAATTACTAGAATGCCGAGACGAGGAAATCAAACTTGTCATTGCAATATACCTTGGTCTAATAAGAACATTCATCTTGGCAAACACGTGATATTAACTATATAAAAGCAAAACAAACATGTTCTAAAGTCTGAACATGTCCAAAACCAGAAGAAAAGTTTCGGTATATGTTGGTATAATGATCCTAATTTTAAAATTATAGCTTATAAGAATTGAAAATGAATTTTTAAACATCTCAAAAGCTTAGAATTTAACAAGGAGAAATTATTATAACATCATAATACATTTTCTAACTTGAATAGCCATGTTTAATATTCTTTCTTAATATACAAGTAAAAGATTCAGAAACGAAAGTCTAAAATAATCTCTAAGGACCTAGCTATCAAACTACAAAGCTAAGGCAGCTCCTCCAGAGCCTGGGATCTTATTCATTCTCAGTAATAAGAGATGAAAGAAAGGAACTCAAATCTGCCTGTATAGGCAGCTGTGTTCAGAAAGGCACCATCATTTATTTGTTCATTCCTTATAAAATAAATCTTCAGTTGAAAAAATAAGGTTCCTTATAGGCAGCTGTGTTCAGAAAGGCACCATCCTTTATTTGTCCGTTTCTAGTACTTTTTGTATCAAATAAATCTTAATTTGAACCATCCATACCTGGCGAACTGAATTATCTATATAGATGAATCTCATAGGTTGACCGTGAAGAGTTGATACCATTATAAACTAATTACGATGTTATTATGACAAGCATCAGACACAAAAACTTCACTTTAAAGCTACAAATGTTTCCTATGAGCTTCAAACCCCAGGTTGAAGCCTACTAAAGTTTTGTTTAATCCCCAAGTTCAAGCTCCTTAGCTTTCATTCATGATTGTGAGGTTTGGCTAGCAAGGATAAAAGTGATAACGGTACCAGTCCTACCGGTTCCAGCAAGACTAAAAAAGAAAGTGCAAAGACTTGTTGACGGTGTTTGATTTCAGAGGACATAAATGGATCTGAATTATCTGTTACATTACATAGATAAGTCTCATAAACTCTCATGATTATGTTACTAGAAATGAAATCGAAACTGTACAAAATGTTAACTGGAAGCATGTATAGAACAATTTGCAATTTGTGACCATGTAGAGCTACAAAAGCAAAAGAAAAGAATATAGGTCAATGTTCCGCTCAATGAACTCTCAGGCAGTTTAACATAAATCAGCAAATATAGTGCCCTTGCTGATTTCAGATTCAACAAAATCAGTCATAACCTATGCTGTCATATTAGTGTTCCATGCAAAAGGAGAGAACTAAAAAACATAAGCAAAGAACAGCATATGCAGACATCACACCTATAATTCAGCACTATGCACTATTCGGCGTAAAATAATATAGCATAACATCTATCTAAATGATATAAACATCAAATATATAGAGGTTCACCATTGGCACAAGTAATGTTATATTGGGCTATAGACCAGAAACAAAGAAAGCACAGACACTTGTGAGTCTTTAGAATCACACATCTGTAGAAAATAGAATTTTGTAGAAGTACTTTTAAAATGTATTAGCAGAAGTTGTTTTATACCAATAACTTCTTCATCTTAACAACACATGTTGTTTTGCCAAAAGCCATGCCCAACGCAACACAGAAAGGTGCCAGCACATCATGATCACACTGACAGCGAAGTATCAGATTAACAGAGTACTATGGCATATAAACATCAGCTATGTAGCAGCCTAAAATCAATTGACCTTATGACTTATCAAACAGATATCATTATTGTTGAGTAGCTTTGCAGACAAAAACAGCAAAAAGTTTGCATAACCAATGGTAAAAAGAAACAAGGAAGAAGATTATAAGCAAGAGGATTACAGTAACATACATGCTGTTTCTTGGCAGATTCATGGCCACCAAATTTTTGAAAACTTCTTCTCTCTCCTTTTTGTGGAAAACCAAAAGATCATTGCAACCATCCATGCTGAAAATCTCGATAGCAACCGGGCGAAGTTGATAATCACGCTTCAGAAGCTCGTGAACACTATCAAGCTTCCACATATGCCAAAGATGGAGCACATTCCCACTAGTACACACCTTCTCCTTTCCCCATGCACCACCATTATACGCCCATGCCCTACCCCCAGCATATACTTTCGCTTTAGCACCCCAGGATGAAGTTGACTTGGAATTGGAATCCATAGAGAAGTCTTTTTTCACGCCCAAGGCTTGATCAATGACAGAGAGATCGTCTTCACTCTCTTTTTCACATACACATCCAGAATCATCAATGTAAAAATTCTCAATGACGTATAGTGATAGTTCTCCAATCAGAAAAATACCATCATGCTTATCCAGATCCACCACTCTTTCGCAGTTATACTTGTACTTAATTTTTTCAAGAGGTTCAAGATAAGGTCTAATCAAGTATTCACCATTGTCGTTTAGTTCTTTGTCTGATTTGTCCTCTGCCACTCTCACTTCATCAACTTTTATTGAAGAAGATTGCCTTGGAGATCCTAGATCAGACTTTCCATACATACTGTCTGCTATATGAGTGGAGGCGGCACTGAACTTGATACCAAATTCAGCAGCTGAATGAAGACTTGCTTCATTTATACTACTATCGTGATCATCATTCCATCCAACCCCATTAAAAGCTACATCTTGAGCATCATCAAATTCTTTGGAAATTGATTCATCATACAGATCAGCATTAAAAGAATCTTCTTTTGTCTTATCATTTAGATGATTGAAAATGGGATCAAAGTCAGTATCAGAGGCATTAAGTTCATTTTCAGTTTTCTCCTTGAAAAGTTCTTCCCCTAACTCAAATTCTCCATTCAGAATATTTTCAATAGAATCGATCTTTAATTTGCACCGCTCCAGCTTTTTGCGCATCCTGTATGGACCTTCGATGGGGCAAAGCTGCCACTCAGGCTCCTCATTCATGGAAGATTTACCGATTGGAAATATTCCTCTCTCATGTACAAGTTGCTGAAGATGAGTTTGCCATTCACTTTCAGCATGAAGGACCCATCCATACTTATCCTGACGAATGACTCTTAGTTCAGTAGCCATCGCATCACGAACCAATTCAAGCGCGATTCTCCGCTCATTCACCTGTTCCCAATGTCTTAGGTCTAATTTTGAAGTGTCACGGGATTTTTTCCCCATATCTCTCTTACGACGACCATCCATGCCTTTTATTCTCACTCCAGGAAACTTTGTTGACCCTGTAATGAACTGTACCCACATTATGGCAGCGCACTGTTCCAACACTTTATTGACAACCTGCTCAGAACCATGAAGCCACTCAAAAAATTCAGATAAACTTCCAGTCAAAAGCTTATCAAATCCACCATGTAGAACATCCAAAGCTGGCCCTTGATTTGGTTTCGAGACAAGCAAGTCTTCAAGTGTGGCCCTACGATGTACCAGAAGATACTTGAGAATGTCAACAGCCATATTCCGTGCATTTTGTCTCTGATCATTAAGAAGAGAGATCAAATTTATACAGAGACAGCAATTAAGATCAGTGTCAAGATTACTGGGACAAAATATTAGTCGCCTGTGGGCAACCAGCAACTGTAGAATTGTGAAGATATCAATCCCTCCATCCTCTGATGATGAGTTAGGAGTCAATCTTTTCTTTTGTTCATTCCGCACACCCAAGCGTGAAAGAAGATCATCTTCTCCAATGCTGATCAAGAATGACGGCAGGAAACAGAATAATATCATTCGGTTCATATTTTTAAAAAGTGTGTGTATATAAGTATCAAGTTGCCTGGTTCCTCTTCCAATAGAAAGAATTCCTTTGCCACTCGGAACTGCATCTTCAATCCGACCATCTTTGTTTGCCAACTGTAACATAGATAGCAAAAACTCCAGAGTCTTCAATACACCAGCTGGCTGAGGAAAAGCTCCCATGTATACGCGATCCACTATCATACAGCACAGTGCATCTAAGTTCAAGGACCAGCGGCTCTTATCAAGCTTTTTCTCATTTTCCTCATCATCCCGCAAGAGACGTCTTTCTAGGAAGTTCATCAATCTAGTAAGGCATAATCCCTGGAAAACTAAAACAGATTCAGCATCAACATAAAGAGGTGCACTTTCCAAAACAGTCTCTACCATTGGTGCAGCTTTCATTTGCTCAGTCACAAAGTCAGAAAGAACTTCTGCCATAAAATCTAAAAGAGCAGTAGCTCCAGCAGAACAAGGGCCACCTCCATAGCCAGAATCATCCACTTGGAGAAGAAGAGTCGGACTAATTGTGAAGAGTGTGTTTGAAGCATGAAGTCCCTGAGAACTGGACTTTATTAAGTCTGAAAAGGAATCAATTTCGTTCATAGATGTAGAAGACTCAACAGATGGAGTGGATGCAGACTGGCCTTTTGATTCATTTCGGCTGGCACCTCCCAACCAAGATGTCAATGCTAAAACTGGGGATGAAGAGGGAGTTAGTGGAATCCTCAAGATAGACCTCTCAGATAAAATAGGAGATTCAACCATGGTGAAAGAACCAGAACTCTGTGTATCAGTGGGGTGGATGTTATCTTGTGAGCTTTTCACATCGCGGTAATTAAACTCGTTACTACTAGAAGTGGCATCGGAGATCTGGTCAACTGGTTCAGCATCAACACTCAACACAGCTTGCGCATCTTCTTTTACTGACTTATCCAATCCGCCCTGGGTTGAGAAAACGCTAATCTCTGATTTATCACCACCTATATTATTTGGGAAAACAGGCATATCTTCTGAACTAGCACTAACCTGCCCTTGTGGAAAGTTATCTATACTGATAGAGGTCTTTAATGACTGTTCATGTTCATTAGGCAAGCTAGAAAATGTATTCTGGGAACTACTAGTATCATCAGCATCATTCGAATTCTTGTCTTCCATTTTTACAGTGAGTTCTCTTGCCAATGTTACAGCTTTGGCAGCCCTGAATAACAAAGAATAATCTATTCAGTTAACTAGAGATCACTTAGACGCAGCCAGATATTTTGAGATTTTAAATGTATAACATATCAAACAAGATAACCAATCTATTAGAGTCCAAGGATGATTGTCAACGGGCATAAAGTGCACACCTGACACAGGAAAAGTAGAGGTCAATACAGCTTTCAAGAAACTCATTCCGTCTGCAGACAGCTGAAAAGATGGGGCACATTTTCGCTAGATCAACCATAAATCTGAGGACCGAAGTGGCAGCAGCAGGTGCTGATGCCTCTCCGCCCATTAGGCGAGCAGCATAGGTTTTGTGCATCAGAGCTTCACCTTGAAGCTCTCCAGCCATGTCTAAATTTCCATCCACAAGCTCTGCCACAAGGCCAGCACCTACCTGAGAAAGATTGCCGGTTTGATGTGCAAGCATCGATTGCATGAATAACCTGTCAAATGTTGATTTTGCCATTGCAATCACAGATTCCAACAGTTCCACAAATTTCAACTCTCCACAGTTTCCATAACTTGGCATAAGGGCATGAAAGTCAAGCATACGGACTTCTGGTAATCTTGGATATACAGGCTTGCCAAAAATCAGACAAAACAAAATATAGTATATATCAGGGGAGTCGTAGAAACTTTGAAGCACCATTGCCAAACCTTGATAACCTCTGCTGGAGCGAAACTTAAGCGCAAATGTAGGAGAAGATGCAAGACACACACCTAAAAGAGTCATGACCCATCTCATACTGGTAGGATGAACAGCTTCGTCAAGAAAATAAGTAATTAGTTTTGATGACACAATTTTATGCCACTGCTCAAGTAACTCCTCGGATTGAATAGTCACCTGCAAATCAATTAGCATCTCAAGTAACATATTTCTTACAATTACATGCTTCCCCATTGATTCTCGCACAATTTGATGGCGGGAAGTCAGTTCAGGTGGATCAAATGTCATAATCACAAACCTAACAACAAGTTCCAGTTCAGAAGGAAGGAACCCATCCTCCAAGATGACCCCCAACAAGACAACTAGCTTCTCCAATACGGGCACTTCAACATCACCCCTCTGTAGAGTCACAAGCAAATGCTGAACAAGGTTAATTCTGCGGAGAATCGTAAGGTTATGATTCCTATACCAATGCATGGAGACTAGATTCTCTAGAAATCCCAGTAAAGCAATCTGAATTGGAATCGGAGCAGTAACCCAGAGGGTCCAGTCCAACAAGATGTGTTCAACCATATCAGCATTTGACAGAACAATGCAATTAGAATTTTCGGTAGGCATATCGGTATTGTCCAACTCCGATACATGACTGAATGAATATTTCTGTGCAGAGAAATCATCCATATCTCCATGAGACCCAACTGATGAAAATTCATCACGGAACTTGGCCAAATTAAGATCCTCAAAGCTTACTTCACTAATAGTTGCAGCAGGTACTGGGGAGCTCTGTGAGGTTCGAGTTTTCTTTGGTTCAGAGAACGAAGCCTTGCATGCAGCAATCTGAAAAAAGATCTCAAGTGACTGCATGTCAAACAATGACATTTTGCGATGAAGAAAAAGTGAAAGCAAGTGGTATCCTCTGTATTTCTGCATGTCTCGTATATTCTGAGGATTCTGATGAAGGGCACTTGCAAGCAGTGTCAAAGCCATGTGAAGCATGTCCCTCGTTTCTGCAGCTTCAACAAGAGCAAGGACAACAGCCATTCCACCAATAGGACGGATTGCATCACCAATGACACAATGCTTACAGACATAAATATCCCCAAGAAGTCGACCAAATCGTGGTATACCTGGGCAGAAAAAATACACAGAAAAAATATATATATATAATTATAGCAAAATCCAGAAAAATACAATTATGTCTGATTTTCAAATTAATCGCAAGACAAAAGTTCACTAGATGAATGAAGTCAACTAACCCCCCATAGGAGAAGCAGCAGCTGATGTTGGATCCACTAGATTGAGCATGGATAAAGTTCCGGTAGCCCGAAAGATTTCTGTACTTGTTCCATCAAAAGCAAATATGAGTTTCTTACCACACAGCTGCAGAGAGAGGTTACCTAATTTTTCTAAATCCCAAACAAAACCACTGCGATCTGCCTTAGAGATTCCTTGCTTGCTAGTAGTCTCAGCCCTCTGCACATTAGAAGGCAGAGGCAAGTCGGCATCCAAAGAATCCAAAATAGCCATACTACCCCCACCACAGGCCTGATTTGGAACGAACTGTAAGAGGTCAGTATCTTGGAATAGCCCTCGATATCCCCTGCCAAGAATGTACATAAAACATATAGAACCAGGTGAGAGGACCTCTTCGAAAAGATAACAAGATCTGAGCTTCCACGACAAATCACTAATCCTTGCACAAGTAACCGGTGTCCCAATAGTCACATGTAGAGACTTCCCTGCTGGAGAGGGAGAATATCCAAGTTTCCCAGTGTGTCTTAGCTTTCCATTCAAATATATATAAGCAATGCTAGCTTGAAACAGTCCTGCCAAAGCATTTGGTTTGCTGTGCACAACTGCAAGGTGATACCACCTACCTTCTTCCATATCAAACCCAGAAAAAGACAAGGATGAAGAGTTGCTCGTTGCAAGGGTTAGAACACCATCCTCCTGAAGACGAAGTTCAGCATAAAAGGTGCTTCCATTGTCCACTGCCCCGACAGAAAATATTTGAAGAAACTTCGCTCCATGTTGCTGTCCACTTGTTATACTGTGCCTTCTGGAAATTTCAGCTTTGGGAACGTCTGTTTCCCTTGCCTGTGATTTTAAGAGATTTCGATACTGAAACCAACAAACAAAGGAATAACCAGCAACAGGAGGCCATGATCTTTCCCCTAATGGCACTTGAATAGAAGCATGGCCAATCTTGCTCATGTCAAACTCTACAAAGGGTGCTAGAGAAACATCTTCTGAAACCTTATCCTCCGAAAGCATCAACCTTTCCATCATTTCAACAAGAGAATGGCCAGAACTCACAAGTCTGTTTTGCAAAATATACCTTACAAGAATTCTAAGTTCTGATACTGACAACCTGTTATCAAAATAGATATAATTCATATCAATACAATTACAGTTAACGTTAAGCAGTAAAATGAATTATAGTCCTGAAAAAATGTATCAGACAAGAAGCCATCGTTACCTATATGCCCCAAGAATTTCTACAATCTTCAAAATATGAGATACTAGTAGTGAAGAGCTTGACACGAAGGGGCGTACTGTCTCCAGTAAAAGTTCCACACAACCTAAAAAGTTCAAGTAAACGTTCCTCAAGATGCTGTTGATATTAGAAAAAACAAAAGAAACTAAATTTGCAGATTCGCACCTACAGATGTAAGGTTTTCCTGATTGAAGGAGCTAGCACGAGCAAGCTTTTCGATAAGGTTAAGCAATTCTAATTGCACCTTTGGAGTAAATAGCAATAAAGCACGTATGAGCACTCTCACAGCAGCAGCATTGTAAACCCGTTCTTTATCAGGAATGAAAGAACCCGCAGGGGTGATAAGAAGAAAATTAGCTGATACATTTTCAGAATCTGATACTGTAACCGGGTCTGATGTGAGGAATGGTGGAATTACCATTTCTAAAGCAAGTTCCAGCAGCAATTGTATGACTTGTCGTTCACATTCAACACAAATCAAACCAGAATCGGAGAGAAGATCATAAAAGGTTTGGGAAGATATGATAGTATGCAACTTTGTCCTGTTAACAGCACTGGCACAAACCCCTGCCGTCATTACACGCAACAAATATGTAAATATCTTAATGCGTACAATTATAGAAGATTGGTTTTTCTGTTCTCCATCACTCTGAAAACAATGGAGGGACGTTAGTAGAAGAGAAAAGCCAGTTGCTTCACCAAAGACCCTCTGAGCTGTACTATTAGATCCTAGAATGCGCCATAAGGCTCCAAAAGTATCACATTTAGCATCATCTTGAAGTCGGTATTGAGATCCCGAAGAACTTGTAACCATCCCACTTTTTAGAATTTCTACCAACGATCCCAATTCTTCTGGATGAATCTGATGAAAAAAGAAATAGGGATAATTCTAATACTCGTATATTCAAAGCAATTTAAGAAACATTATGGTTGTTACTCTCAAAATCACAATTCAATAAAGTAGCAATCATGTTTGTAATAGATCACATACACAAAATGATAATGTGATGTCTAAAGGTCCAACAGAAACAAAAGCATTTATGAGAAACCATTGCATGAATAGAAGCAGAACCCTACATGGATGACGCTGAGCTACAAATTTGAGATTATCGACAAAAAGCACCAAATGTCATATCACATTACAAAGCTGCATATTCACTTCATCTAAGCATTTAAACTTCCATGCAGAAGAAAAATGGGGGAGAAGAATTGATCAACCATTCACACTCTTAACGTCAAAGCCATCTTTTATTATACTTCTAAAAGGAAACGTTGATACAAGAAAACAAATACTTGTCAAGTACAATATTATGCACAAATACAAAAATCATTGACCATGTTCACAATTCAAGATTTAAATACTTCCATAGTGTATCTAACACTTTCTTGCACAGCTATGAGCCTGTGATAACAAAAGCACATTTTTCAAAAGAAAAAATGAATTACAAGTTGAGCGATAAAGTTTGGACAAGGGTTATTAAAGAAGGGGTTAGATCCATCAAAAAATATAGTGGCATATCATCACTGAATTTAAAAGCATGGGACGAATATATATGTTCAAACAAATATATTAATATAACTAGTTTGCTGAGGTTAGAGGTGCAAGATACACATCCGTAAATTAGTCATGTCTGATACAGATAAATTCATTTTCACATGGAACATTGTCAAAACTCGAGAAAAGGAAAAGATGACTAGCAATTGCATCAAAATCTGGGGAGTATGTGAAAAGTCATGGTAAAAATGATAACCTAATAGAAAAGCTGGGATGTCAAAGATGTGTCTCGTATAATCAGGTTAGGCAGGACAACAAAATTGCAATCAAGATTACATTCTAGATATCAGGTCAAGTTCGATAGTATTTCAAATTCAACCAGAACCAAAAAAAAAAAGTTATATCAAAACTTGAAAAATTGAAAAGAATTGAGAGTAGCTGTTCTTAAAGCTACATCAAGGCAGAGGGTGCACGGTTTCAGTAAAGAAATTTAAGGCACAAGCAAAAATGAAAGAAACGGAAAGAAACAAATAATGTTGTAGACCTGTTTGGCATCCTCAATGATCAAACATGATAATGCCCGTAGGACACCTGGACGATGAATATCCGATACCAAAAATGGAAGGATGATAGACACGCCATTAGCAGAACGAAATAATGCTTGGTTAGCCTCTGCCTTCTTCAATAAGAATATTAAAGCATCCCATGCAACTGCAATTGTGGCCTCTGCTCCAAAAAGGGGAAATTTCCCAGAACCAGATTCTAAGAGTTTTGGTGAGGAAAGAATTGCATCCTTACTGTCCAAATGTTTCTTGAAGCTGCTTGAGCTAGCTTCTCTCTCCAACGGAGCAGGATCACTATTAAGATGCTCTGGACCCAACAGAAACTTGTGCTGCTTTAGATCATCTAACAAAACCTCAAGTACTCCAACTTCCCTTAGGATTTTCTTGTATTGTTGATCAAATGACAAAAGTTTAACAAAGAATGACAAAATCGTGTGCTTTAATTCAGAGGTTATTGGTTGCTGTAATAAGCAGCCAAGTGAAAGCAACTCTTGTTCAGGGATGATATTCACGACGGTTACTGCATATTCAAGAATTTTCAAGATTATCTCCTGTAGAGATGGAGGGAAGCCAGCCATATTGAGGATCAATAGGGGCACTGTGCGCAGCTGCTGACACAATTTGTAGTTTTCAAGATGACTAGAGAATATTTTGAACATTCTATTCAGTACTTCTGCCTGCAGTTCCCTACTTTCAGCTTTGATTAAAATGTCCTGTAACATCTGAACAGCCTCTAAATCTTTGACTTTGTCAGTATCTTTCTCCCAAAATTCATCAGTTATCCGGTCAGATGATGATGTACTACTTCTCCCATGCCCACTAGGCCTTGACTGAGAAACATTTGAAGTTTTTAGTCCAGATGAAACATCAGAAGGACCTGTTTGAGAGAAGTTAACAATGACGTCAAGCAGTCTAGAAAGTGTAGGAGAGAGGAGGTTTTGCGGTGAATGGTTCCCTCCTTCGATTGAATCCTTCCTCTCTATCTCATGTGCCGTATTCAAGTTCTCTGAATTGGAGTCTTGTTCAGAAAGCGGCTTGGAGTAAAAAGTTGGACCATATTGATTCTTGGAGAGAACTAAAGCAAACTGGACCAGGAATTGATAGCCATGAGCATTGTGAATATCCTCCCTGAGTCTTGTACCACCAGCCTCTACATGTAAACAGCAAATTGTCTAGAATCAGTACAAAAATAAATTGTAAAAAGAGAGCAAATTCTTAATTTCTTGAATGCATGAGAATTCTGTTGGATGTGAGGGGTCTAATTACACTCGCACTTTCCTTCTCGACTGGGATTCGACCTAACATAAGGGATACTTTGGGAAAAGTTTAAATGTATTAGGTCGCCCTAATATTTCCTCCTATTATAAAGAGTATTAGGAAGAGCTTCTTTTTATGGTGTAGAGAGATCATAACTAAGAGGCATGAGATCAGAAAACAAATTGTAAATCTCCATCATTATAGTGAAATCGGGCAGCGGCAAGTGGACGTAGCTCTCAGATTGAGAGTGATCCACTCTAAATTCTGCGCACTTGCTTTCAATTTTCTAAATTCCCTGTTGGCTTTTGTTATTGCTCTCGGTAATATAAATTAACAATAAATGCATAACAAATTCGTGTTACCTAAATCATTCACAAAAGGAGTTTAATTTGAGGAATATGAGCAATGGGTGGCAAAGTGGCTTTGTCCTCCACGACAACTTTGGAGAGGCATTGATTATTTTGCTATTCATCTTCTCTCTTTCCTAAAGTATGGAATCCAACTGTTATAGGGGTAAGCCAACTTATGGCATAAAAATAGAAGCTAGGTTGCAAATATATGTTTTTATGGAGTCTCTAAAATGCAGCATTTCAGTTGCAAAAGGAAATATGAATCTAGCTAGAAATTTCTATTGTAGTTCCTGGGCGATATTAAGGCATTTTACCTGGCCTATATGACAATTCAACACATTCAAGAAGCAAGTCGACAATGCCCATTGTGTAGGCAGGATCCCCACAATCAGGTCTGAAATCCTTCACGGCGATTAGTAGTACTTTTATCTGGCATACAGACGAGCATAAAAAATCATTGTCAAATTCTAGCATTGGAGGGAGACGGGGAGAGTAGTATTTAAAATACGAAAGCAACTAAAATTCAATGTGTATTGCTGTGCAGGGATTTCAAGAAATTGGGGAACGACTTGGAAAGGAAGAATGAAAGCCATCTTTAATTAGATATCTTGTAGAAGGGACATTTTAGCGTTTAATGTGATTTATTCAGGAGACTACCCTCAAGTATATGAACAAGTCGAGGTTGTACGTCTCTTAGACCTTAAACATTCACCACTTTGTTTTCCAGGATGTTAATAATTTCAAATTAAGTGAGATGGTTCAATCTAACAAGTCTAGGAGATGAGAAAAATAAAATTATTCTCTATATACACAGCTTGTGTAATATGACGTAAACCATTCCCCTTTTGGACAAAAATACAGTGCTTTCACTGGTAATCCTCAAAAGAAGGTAACAAGTATGTCTACAATCTCGTAAGTTTCTCCTACGAAAGTTCATAGAACTGCCTTCAACATCCTAAAAGTGAAATGTCTTATCTCACCATAAAACTAACCAGGTATCCTAGTGACATCTAAGACATTGTTCTAAGTCACATATCCAAGCCCCTGACTCCCATGACATGGTTCACTTATGAGTGAATTGGCTTCAGAAAAGCAATATAAAAACAAAGTTACTAATTGGTAAATATAAGCATATGCTAAAAATTAAACACAGAAATAACTTTTGCACCTTTCATGATGATGTTATCAGTTAATAGAAGGGAGACATCAACAAGAGGAAAAATACAAGAAGATAATCTAAGAGTTCTGTTTTCTATTCGCAAGTGATTTAAACCTAAACCATTTGATTTAACAGAAAAATGATCATATACCAGGTGGTGCTTGCGTATATACTTGGCTGTGCTGCCATTGTCATTGACCAAAAGAAGACCAAGTATCTGGAACAACAATCATAATATAAAATCATCATTTCACCAATCAGGAAAAATAGGAACATTTCAATCTTGCAAATTTAATTGCTCAAACAATATTTTCAATACTGACTCAGTAGTGGATGATGAAATTCAATGCTACCTGCTTAGCATGCCTGTGAAGTTGAATGTTATGTAAAGGAACAAGACCATCCTTATAGTGGGAAAATGCTACTAAAGAACCATTGGCAACCATTTGAAAGAGTAACTGGAGTGAATTATCCTCTATGAGACTTTGAGCAGCTGAAGGATGGCTTGCCAATGCTTTCATGATATGTACAACACTTCCCTCTACCTACAAAATTTAAAATAGCTGTAAGAAAAATTGTTGTCAGAGACATCCTAATCTGCAAACCAATAATTTGAAAATGTGTACAGCAATACTCTCCATGCAAAATTGAATACAACAATAGTGAAGTTCTCAGAACTAAAGTTATGAGTGACATTAGAACCCATTTTGAGCAGCATCTAAGAAGCTACTTTTCACTTAGAGATTCATGAAGGTAATCTAATGTGTTCATTAACTAAGATAATAAAATCAAAGACAGATTATGAGAAACTTATAGCCAAAAACGTGTGAACTTACTAGAACAATGTTACACATACAGACATACTTGTTACCCTGCGAATGCTGATATGCTTTCAAATGTAAAATTTGACGACAAGGTTAGGAATATGTTATGTCTCATGAGAAGAGAAAAGAAGAAAGCATGGAATATTGTTCCAATCGTGAAGTGTTGAACTGTGATAAAATATCAGGTCAAGAAAACACCAACCCCCGAGAAAGGGAAAGAAGAAAAGAAAAGCCCAAAAATAGCAGATGAACAAAGTGCTTATTGAGTACTTGATCAAACTCGCTGAGCATTAATACAAATTGAAATTGCAACACTCGCCTTGTCTGTCAACATCAACTGAGTAAAAACAGATCGCAGAGAGGACGAATCAGTTAAATTTCATTTATACAGGTTACACATCAATTTCCAGAAACTAGCGCTCTAAGAATAAGCAGAGTAAATAAATAGTAACTCTCTAATGAGAATTCACATCAAGCAACATGATAATTACTCAAAACACCTATGTAACAAAACAGGCATTTCTTCAACTTCATGGAAACTCATAATCAGGTATTTAATGACAAGATCCATTACATTTACAGCTATAATATAGCTCTGTTTGTGCAATGGCATTACAATCTGACAAAGCCAAACTAGGGAAGTAATAACTATCAGGACTTGAAAGCAAAAAATAAAAGGAAAAGGAAAAATCGAGTTATAGACAATCATGCCACAACATGACCTAAACTTTACAACAAGAGAGCAAGGACATCCACCGAACATAGCAATGTGCAAGAAAGCAAATAATTAAACACGCCACAAGGCAATCATGTAATGGAAAATTTACACACAGAAATACTAGACTAAACTACATTCCAAAAGAGAAAGAAATAATAGAATAAACTAGCATTTCAGATGGAACATGGTATCTTCACTAGTAAAACAACCACCTCAAGCTGCCGTGCAGCTCTAGTCTCTTCACCATGCTTTTCTTCTGCTAGTATAAGCTCCTCATCATTGTTTATCTGTAGCCTCTGATTGCCCACGTCAGGAGCAAGAAGAGCATTTAGGACATGGATGAGACAGCATAAGATCCCAGAGTCAAGGAAAGGTTGTTTGTCGATAGGCTGCAGACACGTAAGTAACTTGTGAGCTATACCGACATACAATGCGTCCATATAACTGAAAGCATTCAGTGTGTTCAACATTTATGTCCATTTTACGCAATAATACTACTCAAACGGGGATTGAAAACAGGGTTGTGGACTGCAGCACCTGTGTGGCTAAGGTTTTTTTTTTCAAACTGTCCAATGATATTGCGCCACGTGTCCCCTATTTTTAACCCCTGTCACTCAATCTGTTTGTGTAGAATGATTGTTTTCACTAAGAGATGTCAATAAATCACTTACCATTATCCACCACAGATTCTCATGTTCAACAGAGACATTACATGCTATTAAGTTTGCAAATGCACATAGGATATAACAATACATTAGTTTCATAAATAATACTGAAAAACATTATACTTGTCAATCCTGGGACTGGATGTGCTAATTTTACTTTTGGAGATTCATAAATCCCCGTCCCTTTTTCGATATATCAAAGGGCGAAATCACTTCCCTAAAATTTACAGTTCCTTTTTTACGTAACTCGTTATCATGAAGAAAGAGATAGCAGAGAAAAGACTGTAAGATGGAATCCCATTCAAGCCAAATTACTGAAACTGGGACGGAGAGTAGGCACCACAGCAACGAGTGAATTTAAGTTATTACGCTAAATGAAAACTGAAACATAAATTAATTTGTAAAGCAAAAGGATAAAAAGAACAGAAGATCATATCTTAGTACATTCAATGTACATACCCCAGATACAAGGACTTCAACTGCATGTAATAAATTTGCTCCCGGCTTGATGCCATCCTGCTCAGAATTAAAAAGAGAGAGAGTAGTTTAACAGCACAACAAACAAGGTTGAACAACAAATAGAAATGGAGAATTTTTTTGCATAGATAATCCGAGGAAAAACCTTCGTGAGTGTAGAGAAAAAGTTTAAAACTCTCTCAACTTCCAAAGATCTTGTTTTACTGCTAAGTTTCAACTTTTCAATATCGGTCACAAATGCTCTTCCCACTACAAAAGAAAATATGTGCGTCTCTACTAACCTGCAAAATGATAATTAAGAAATTAACCTATCTATTTCACCATGAAAGCAAGAATTCCAATGTAAAGAATTTAAGGATGAACTTCAGAAAGTTGACATGTATCTTACAGGTTACATTATACATGAAAAAAAAAAGAATTACTTATTGTGATAGTAACGGCTTGTGACTGTCCAAATACGTAACTTTTTGATGGTGAATAACTCAAATACCTTTAATAATTTAAAAAATTGCAAATATATTAAAAGAATTATTTTAAACTGGATACTAATTTGTCTCGGTTCTAATTGATTTAACTACAAAAAAATTATTTAATAAAATGATAAAAATGAAATGATTTCATTCGGAAAAAAAAAGGTTGATTTATTAAAAGTCGAAAATAACTTAATATAAAAAATTTATCATTTAATTATGTTCTAATAGCAAATTTGTATTACCTAAGATAAATAAGTATAGAATAATTAACTAACGAAATTATTAAATAATTTAGCACCAATATGATCTAATAAAGACCGCCTAAGCCATTGTCAAATAAAGAAACTGGTAAAACTAATGAGTTGGTAATTTACTAAATATATCAAATATTATACTTAATATTCATCCAAAACATTAAAACATATACCATCAAACTTTGGGAGGAGAAAGTGTTCCGTTGCTTAATTGTATATGACAAGCCAAATATCTTTTCCTTCATCGACAATTTCACTCTGCTAATGTGCAACTATTTATAAACGTAGAGTTGTTTATAAGTTAGTTTATCCAAAAATACATATGCAAGAAAAGGTTGTAAATTCTTATATCTGTAAAGAAATACTTGTTAGGTTTTCTAGACGGGGAGCACATTGTTCATCAAAAGAAAGCACAACTACAGTGATCCTCATACAAAATAACCAATTGTGAAAGACAAATGAAATCACAAGTTAAACATGCCAATTATGAAAGACAGAAATGAAATCCATTTATAGAAAATACATTATGGGACAAAAAAGAGAAGGAAAATTTCTCCCGTACATGGTAATTAGCTGAGCTACATTTTTGTGCTGTTTCACTAATCTACAGAATATATCTACAGTCCAATTCAAGGCCTTTTCCTTCTCCTGCATGGACACGGAAAAGTGGTCAGACTTAGAGTTTCTTCTGATATATCTCCGGCCGTGTGGGGGTTAAAAATAAGGAAAATGCTTTTTGTACATCACTATTTACGTCATCTTTTATGTCAAAAAGAAAGTGGGAAAAAATTTTTTATTTGCTTATCTGTTGGAAAACAAATCTGTAAATTGTGATGTATATGGTACACAATCGTAAAAATAATGATGATCATAAATGTAGCCTACTATTTAACGTATTCGTGAGTACCTTTTCAGAACTAGATGAACGGAACTCTTCCCAACATCTCTTGAAATCCAATTCCAGTTCATGTCTGTCTCTGTTCGCAAGGTAAAAATGGTAACAATATATGTTAAAATCTAGATGACGCACCTGTTTTAGCACAACTAAAAATAATAGCAATTTTCCATTCAAATCCAGAGTAAGTCAAGCCCAAAAGCAAGATGAAATCAATAAGGTACATATGCCACGATTTTTCAACCGATTATACATAATTATGATTTAAAAAATCAATTGTGCAAACTGATCTAATCTAGGACTCCCAGTATGGCCATCACAAAACCATTGATAGAATCACCAAAGAAGGTGACCAATATTGACATGTCGTCAAAGACGGTGTCAAAAAAGGTATGATTTGGATTTGATAGAGGCGAACTAAAAAACCAAACTAACAGGACAAAAATATATTTATCCACTTCACCAGGTTATATTTGGTTGATACATTGTTGCCAAAACAGATGTTGAAAAAAGAAAACAATGAAGAGAGAGAGAGAGAGAGAGAGAGAGAGAGAGAGAATTTCATAGGAAAAAATCAAATAATTATTTTATTTTAACAATGAAATAATTTTGATTGCCAACATCACCATTGACCAACTACTGGGCAAATCACCTCGGCACTAGGCCCAACATGAGTTCGTAATTAGAAAAACAAGCACTGTGGAAATGTTACGAAAAGCTTAGCACCTCTCAATCTAAACATCTTTCAACCGAAAAATAAAATGAATAAGTCATCTTATTCAAACCCCAAAATTGATACTATTTCGCTCCCGTTTCACGCCTCAAAACACCCCACTCTCATTAGAGAAATGGGCTATTTCATTATACAAAGTTTCGTCTTATCTTTCACTTGCTAATTGTTATCAATTTCGCCACATTCTGCTGAGTAATTAACACGGTCAACTGGTTAACCAGACTATTTTAACTTGTCAACCTCTGCACAACTCTAAAACCCCTATAATGTAAACTAACCCACTATTCAACCATTGGAAATTAAAATTAGAACTGTCCCTAGGAATTCCAGCAAGAATTAAAATCCAATTTTACAATTAAGCCAAACATATTGTTCTGTCTTAAATGTCAATCTTTCTAATATTAATTAAAGCCCATCAAAAAGATTGGTATATTCCGGTTTCATCAATTTATCAGGATTCAATCCCATGATTTCCTGTATTCTTATTCACATCCTAGCATACTTGTTTCACCAAAACAACCCCTACTCAATGATAACATTATATCCATCTACTCAAACTAGGCAACAATGCCACAACATATGATGCATATTCAAATCACTGTTAATGACCAAGTTCAAATTTGACTGTTGAACATTAAAAGGTAATTAGATAACAGCGTTATGGCCACTTCCTGATTAAGCAATAGCTTGCTGACCAAACACCCAGCACCACACAACATTTTCCTAACAAGCTTAATAGTTAATACCTAAACAGGAGAGAACATGCACAGCAGCTCATAAAATGCCCAATCTAAGAAGGTAAGCAAATATAATTTGAGCTATAAAAAATTAAGAAACCTATTTGAATATTTTTATTTGCTATGTCATGAGCTACTACATCATTGACGTGTCTGATCATGAGTCTTGCTTTCATATTGCCACATTCATTCCACACCTCTCACAGTGAGCATCAATCAGTACCTTCAGTTTCAACGTCAGCTGCATCGATAGTGGGCTAAAAGTTTTTCAGCATTCCAAAATATCATCCTACACTGAGATCTGCACAGTTTTGCAGATCCACATTCCAACTTTATGCAGTAGGGTTTAGATTTTAAAAAATAATAATTTACCCCTTTGACCAATTAAAAAAAAAGATGAAGTAGTTATGATTTTGTACTGAAAAGCTACACGACATAATTTAATACTTAACAAGATAATCGTTCCGGCATAGTAAGAAAATGCCGTGGATACCAATAACCAGTCTTTACATTTCTAGCAGAACAGCCCCTTTCACCAATTTTACAGGCCTGTGGATCGATAACTAGTCAGCATTATGCCAATCTTTTTCAAAGTTTATCTTAAGTGCTTGTTTGATAAAGCTTTGATAAAATTTTATAAACTTTTCAACTGTTGAAACTTCAATTTCAACCGCACATTAAATCAATTTTTATCAAAATCTACTAATTTGATAAAGCTTTGATAAAATTATATAAACTTTTCAACTGTTGAAACTGCAATTTTAACCACACATTATATCAACTTTTTATCAAAATCTTCTAAATTTTTTTATCAAAAGCTTTGTCAAACAACCCCTTAGTCTATAACAGGTTCTGTGATCATTAATCAGCATATTCCAGAAGAGTAGCCTAAGGCCTGTACTTCTACCTTAACATAAACAATCAATAATAAAACAAAAGAATTCTCCTTGAGAAAAAGCTTTTCTTTTTATATTGAATTGACACCATCCAGGAGCAGTTTAACAAACAATCCTAGCATCAAACTGTCATCGCAAAACTAAAAGTAATATCCATTGCCCTTTCTGGCAACAAGATATTCACTATTGACCACATCACCCAACAGTTGACTTCCAAATTCTTCTTCTCCAACGGCAAAATCAATACTAAGGCCAATATTTTGCATACATAGATTAATCTTACAAAATAGGCCAAAGGATAGTGAACAAAGCAGCATATTTTCAACAAAAAGCCGAACCTTGAAGATGATGGTGTGTAATCTTGGGTGCGTGATTGGGTATTGCTGCTACCGTCATTGACATCTTTGAACGGAGATGATGAAGGAGACGAGGAAGCTGACGGAGACTGTGAAAGCCCAACCTTTTCCTTGAAATCTTTAAGGAGTGATCCCCATTTCATCGTTTTCCTTCCGCTTGAATTCACAAACATGTACGTATACAAATCTTAACTAAAATGAATACATATATATAAAAGAAAACATAATCGCTCTCTCATCCAACAACCAAAACGACCACAATTTTCTCCCCTCCAGCAAGCAGATCCAAATCCAAATGCTTCTAGACTACCCTAGAAGGATCCCCCAGCTCATTTCCCCAATTTCCCTTTTCCTACTCAAAATCTATAATTATTTTCACGAAAATAAAAAAATTTAGCAAAAAATCAAGACAAGTAACAAAAAGAAACGGAAGTTATCGATCGGAGTGGAAATAGCGAAGAAGAGGAGCAAGATCTGAAAATATATATACACACACGTATATATATGTATGTATACTTGTATGTGCGTGTATATATATTGATATTCGAAAATTATTGATATGGATTTATTTCCTCTCTTGATCTGGATATGCTGCTAATTTCTTTCTGTTTGTCGATTTTTCGGGCTTAAAAATTATGAATTTAAATATTTTTCCACTAATTTTCCTTAATTAGATTCTAAATATTTTGGCCCAGAAAATGCGAGTGTATAATATATATATATAGATACACGTATATCGAGAGGGAAATAGAGAAGAATTTTGCAGCAGCAGCGCTTTCTCCTGTTTTCAGACGGCCTCTCCGCGCCTTGTTTCTCGCTCTATATCTGTATATTTCTGATTTCTCTCTCTAAAGGTGTGTTCGTTTGTGTTATGCCTAAACCCTGAGTTAGAAATCCTTAATATGCCATGTCAGCGTGGGATCCACGACCATGAGTATGCCACGTGGCACATCAGGATCGATGACCCCAACGTGAAGACCTTTACCTTTTTTTTAATTTATTTAATTGAATTTTTGTTCTTTTTTTGTTCGGAGTTTAGGGATTAATTGATTTGAATTTAGTGGTTGAAAGGAAATTTTGAAACCGGCCAATTGAGCGTTGACCTTGTCTAACCCTAGTTATATATTTAAAGTTAATAATTAATTAAAATAATACATTTTAAGGGATTCAAAACTTTTCAATTACATATTTCATCATTTTTTATCAAAATCTACTGAAAATATGATTTTAATCCCCGCTAAATATCCGCTTGGTGTGTTAAACTCGAATGAACAAATAGATACTTTGTGCTTATTTAATAAAATTTTCATGTTATATGGGAAGCATAACTTTTGTCGATTTTTCAATCATATACATCATTAACATTTATCGAGATCCGCTAAAATTATAAAAAATATCATCAACTAATAGTCTAATCTTTTATAAGATATATGTTATAGCATGACTTTTCAATTGTGTGAAAAAGATTTGTTCTTACTTTGTGGATTCCTAAGTTGATAAATTCAAAAGACTAATGTCATTTATCTTGTCATGTGATGTGAATCAAATGGTAAGGTTATATAAATTGATAATCATTCATTCCTGGATAAATAGCATTATTCGATTTTTTTTCAGAGTTTAAATTTTATAGGAATGCGAAGGTACTACATTTTTATTTTTATTTCTTGAAAAAGAGAAAGAAAGTGATGACTCCAGAAAATAGAGCCATTGTTTAGTGAAAATTAAGGTCAAAATTAAATCCAAATCAAAGTTAAGAATTAATTAGGAAAATGCTAGATGTACATAATGGTTCACATAATGCTGATATGGCAGTCATCCACTTATTGATGTGTAAGTGTGAAATTTGAATTAAATGTTGGATCACTTGCCACGTGTAATTATGTG
>CAIGRT010063111.1:0-15870 GCA_903798405.1 Fraxinus platypoda | reverse complement strand
ACAAAGAAGGAAATCTCACCTTAAGTGGTTGATCTCCACACCAACAGTTATCCCAAAAGCTGATTGTATCACCATTCCCCACAACAAATGTCAACCTATGCTTCCTCATTAAAACACACAATAGCAGCTTCCACCTTCTCTACCTCCGATAACTAATTCATTGAGAAAATCCTCTTCGCCTTAGACAACCACAAATCTGGATTTTCACCGTAGAATATCAATATTTTGAGCGGACTTGCAAATACAATTAGAAATCATCGTCTTCGCTAAAATTTTGTAGCAATTGTTCAAATTTCACCATGACCGATCCCATCTTCTTCTCCAATTCATCCATTAATTTAACTTCGGATTGGAAGCACAAAACCTAATTTGATAGGAACCTGATTTATATTGTATTTTTGTGTCTATATATTCATTTTTGTGAGAAGTTTATATAGACTTGAAATTCAACTAGCTTTTAAAGTATGACTCTCCCAAGATCTATAACAAAAACTTGCATATGATTTTCACTAACTTAGATAAAGCAGTTGATAGGTTTATGTGGAAGTGCCAAAACTTAATGTTGATTGGTGAACACAAAAAAAAAAAGCCACTGCTGTAGCCCTGTCTACCAAAATTCTATGTTATGAAAGTGCAAGATTTAGTGACAGGGTAGTAGAATTTTTTCTATGGCTGTTGCAATAGAAATCTTTCCTTTGCCTTGGTCGTCAACCAAATTTTAATATGTGCTCAAAATGAGGTAGATGGCATCTTTTTGCATGATGTAGTTTCCAATGGCAGATAAGTCGTAATAGATTTGGAAGAGTAATTAGAATCTAAAGAGTTTTAGATTAAGTAGAACTACTAAGGCAGAATGGTAGAATGTCCCTTTAATTGCAACAAGAATAAGAATGATACTAGTATAGACAATCATATTTCCCAAATAGCAATTATTTAATATAGTTAAATTTAGTTATTGATAACACCAATGCCAATTAAATGAAATGAAGAAGGATACAAGGATTTTAAAAGGTTGAAAGACTTCTACCAGGTTAAAAAAATAAAATTCCATAAAATGAATATTAGACAAATCTATACTTCTATGATGCTAAGAATTGGACCAGCATAAAAACACAAGAGGAACACAAAAATAAAATAAAATAATAAATAAGAAACCAAGGATATTGACATGAATACTAGGCCACATTGTATTGTAATTCATAAAATAGAGAATTATTTATATTAATGGATTATGTATTCCACGAACAAAAAAGTGGCCTAAAGTTCCTCCATCAAACCCTAGCACGAAATCATCTGCAAAGATTTCAATTAGAGCATGTATGTGCAAAACAAAGATCCCCTTTGATGCCAGGGACAAAACATTTCCCACCCAGTCGATGTTCCTTAAATTTCCCTCACTACAGCAAAGGTCAACAACTAAGATTGGGTCAACAAACAAGATTGGGTGGGATTGTTGGGCTTCTCCATTCCTAGGACACTAAAAATATCAAACTACGAACAAAGAAAAGAACGAACAAAAAGCCAAAAGGCTAGTGATTGTGAGGTCTCATTCAAGCTTTTATTGGAATAGTAGTTACTACTACACATTGAACAAAAGGTAAAAAGACTTTTTAAAAAACGACAGACACAAAGATTACTAAGAATAAGCTCAGCTTGTTTCAGTTACAACTGAAGACCATAAAATTAAAATTACACTGACAGAAAAATTAAGAATTTGCTTGCACCATATTTTAATTTCTTTATATTTTATGTTAGAATTCAATCACTCCTAGATTAGATAACTTTTATATTCATAATTTAGCAACAAAAAGAAGAAAGTAGAATGATTCATTCTTATTTCTCCCACGGCAACAAATACTACACAATCGTCAAAATTAACTGAAACTCTTTTTTTCCCTACCCTTCTCATGAACTGAGAAGAATCCTCCACATATACTTTCTTGGACTTTTATTAATTAACTATCTATATCCCTACATCGAAAAATAATGTAATGAATAAGCTATAAAACGTAAAATCAGAAAGTTACTCTCTGATCTCTTATTTTTAAAACCTGACACGGTAAACAGTATCTGGCTTTCTTTATCAAAGCTAATAAAATCCCAGTAACTCAATCCACGAACTAAATAAGTGTGAAAAACAAAAAACAAAACGTGAAACAATTCACAAACATACTACTTAATTTAAAAAGCATACTACCTGAACCCATGGGGTCGAGATCAGGGATTTGGATCCAAAGCAAAGGAACTCGGGTCGGGTAGCCCCGGATCGGAAGAAACGGTTGGGAGGTCCGTAAGAAATGCTGCTGAAAGTTGGCCCAAAAGCGGCTGCTGTTTCCATCTACAATCAAATGCAACAATTAAATTTACCAAAACAAAAACATAGTATGAAATACCCAATACAAAAACAATCCCCAAAATGAAAACACTACAAATCTTAAGTAAAACAGAAATTACACTCAAATAAAAAGAACTAACCCTAGTTTTTTGGGAAAATTAAAGTACCTTGAGTCTTGAAATGAAAGTGAATCAAGATGGTGTGAAATTAAACTGTGCTTTTTAATTCAAGAAAGAAGAATGGTAAAAGTTCGGATTCGTTGGGTGGCAATCTATGAGCGGATGTTTGTTTTGGTATGAAAAGTGGGGAGAATATTAATTTATTTATAGATACTCCGTGGACAAATTTCTAGGTTGTTGGACTAAAATAACCCTACATAATTTTATGGAAATATATCAATTGATTTTTATTTTGCCCTTGTTCGGAATTTATATTTTAATCTAAATCAAAATTAGCAATTAATTCTAATAAAATATTTTATTTCGTAAAATTCACAACTTTTATAATTACACATTTCATCAATTTTATCAAAATATACTAAAAATCTTATTTTATTTCCACCAAAAAGGGGCTTTATTTTATTTTGGGCGTGTTTGAACTTCATTATTTAAAAGAATATGTTTTGTAACAGTGATTTTTTAAGAATGCGTAGTTAAAAAGTATATAAAAATTTTGAGTTTACATATAAAATTATATTATTGAAAATATACGTCGTTAAAAATGAATTTGTAAAACAAAATGATTTTTTTGTAGAATGGTGCTCAAATAGGGGCTTTAATTGCTCATTCTACTGAGAATAACTTAGGTGTTGCCTGAGACCAATTTAAATTGGATTAACCTCAATTTCTTTACCGTTGGTCTTTGAAAGTGGGTTCCAAATATGCATCTTTTTTTGACTTCCTAATCAGTAAATTATCATCTAAAATTTCATTTTCAAATATATCCTTTCAGAATAGTCAAACATAAAACATAGTGATTGATAGAAATGTCTATAAGTAATTCAATGTAAAAATAGGGGTCATATAGTCTTTTTCCACTAGACTTCAATTTTAAGAAGTAAAAAAAAATTGGCAGAAGCGGTATCATTTTCCTTCGGCAACGGTCGAATAATTGATTCAAATATTGGCAAAATCTTTTCCAAACAGGCGCTTATTCTTCTTGTTCTTTCGCTTTGTATGTGGATGCATGATCCTTCATGCCACGAGAAAATAATCTATTATATATGAACGAAATACGATCATTCCATGATTCTCCAAATACTAACTGTCGTAGCAGAAATATTGACAACCAAAAAATAAACTACTAAATAAAATAGTTTGTGGTGTAGGGAGAAAGGCTAGTTTGGTAATTGTCCATCTGTGAGAAGATCTTTTTGCTTGTGGATAGAGACAATGAGTTGGTCTAATCTCGAGATTTCTAAGTAAAAATTGTGGCCAACTTGATCCAATGGAAATTTATTTTGTGCCAGTCTATGTAGGTTGACGCGTCTCGTTTTGATTGGTCTATTAATTGTGGCTTTAAACATAACATAATTAAATTCAAAAGGTAAGTATTTTTTTTGTTTAATATAAGTGATTCACATAATCTTTCATAGTTTTTGAATTATTTAAATTGGTTTGTTTCACAAAAAATTAGTGTAAAGGAATGATCTTTTGAAAGTAGTTCAATATAGATATGAGAGCTCTAAAATTGATAGAGAAGACCGAAGAAAATAGATAGAAGACAAATGTAGACAATACTGGATACGAGTCGAGTTTATTGAGTGAGTTTTGGATGATATTTCGAACCTGGTCACTTAACAAAGATAAAAGATTTGTAAATGTTTCCCGACAACAAATTATATACAAAGAGTTATGAGCTTGTTTGGTAGAGTTTAAAATCGGATTAAAATTGAAAAATTAGCCTTTATTATTAACTTTTATTAGACAAGTGAGACCTAATAACGGCTATATTTTCAATTTTAATTCTTCCCAAACAAGCTCTATATATAAGTGAAAATCGAATAGCATCTTGCTAATATGGACGAGATGCAAGAAGAACATGATCGTGCGAATTCTCCAGAATATATAAAACTAAATCTTTCATTTAAACTCACACTCTCGTAAATAAATATGTTTATACAATTCAGCCGTTAAATTTGTATCCTTTTATTGGCTTGAAAAGGAATAAGCCAATATATATATCACTTCTTAGCATAAACAAAAGAGATAAAAATTATTGGAAAAAAAAAATACCGAAAATAGACTCTTCGTTGTCTCTCTGAACCTTTTGGCGAATTGTGGAGTATATGCTTTAGAATTTAGATATTAGAAAACTCTTTATCTTAAATGGTTTTATAGGAGCCAATGCTAAAATACAATTTAGTAATAAATTTGAATTTGGAAAACCACACAAAGAGTAAGGACCATGCCAATACTTCAACTAGAGGAACGATCATGTTTACCAAACGTCATGCATTCTCCAAATCACAAGGGAACTGCCAACTCCTCCTAAAATTATGTTATTGGACCGAGCCCGTGGTTAGGAGATTCCTCTCGCTATTTTACGGAATTTAGGTATGGCACAACAATCGAGAGATAGAACCCAAATTTTTTAAACAAATAAAATATAATTGTCTGATTTAATAATTATTTTCAACATCTCTATTTTGTCCTACATGTCAAAACGTCGTTATAAATTGCGTTTGTGATGCAAACGGATCTTTGATGAACATTTAGCCATGTTTGGTATGAATTAAAAGAGATATGAAATGTGTGGTTAAAAAGAGATATGATCCATAAAATATGTAGTTAATATTGATTATTTGACTTTGATTTAAATTAAAATTTAATTTAAATTTATACCAAACAAGGGCACTGGAAGGCCCGGAAAGGACAGGGTCACACAAGGTAGAGATTGTGGGCTCCGTTTTCACTTTTAATTAATTCTTTTTATTTATTTTTGAGGGTAGAACAAATAGTCTTTTACTTAGGACACATAATTTTTCTTGTTGATTAGATTCTATGGATTGATCTTTAGGTGGCATGTAATTGAAATATTTTTTTATCTATGTGGTATCGATATATAGTGATTAGACAACTCAATTATGCGGTTTAACTATCAACTGTTTTCTTCAAATTAAAACCACATCTAATCAATAGCAGGAAATATGCTTCTAATGTAGATGGAAAGTAATAGTTATCCCTTAAGTCTAATCGATTTAGAATATAAATATTTTAATTTGTTTGATGTATTTTATTTACGGCAGATCTATTTCTTTAATTGAATTATTATTATGACAAATTAAAATAATAAAATTTGTAGATTCAAGTCTTGATAAACTTATTGATAACAAGAAAATGTTACTGTAAAATGCAAGTTGCATATTATTAAGTCATACGAGATATGAATATTGTTATTGCAGTTAGATCAGCACGTGTGGTTTCACTTATGAATTGAGTAGCCGATCTTACGAGCTAAAATGTAGTTACATTTAAATGGACCAGTGAATGTTTTGTCATCGTACTTTGATGATGTTGGATGTTACTCTGTCAAGAGTAGCATTCTAAAAAGCTCGTATAGGCACCGCCTAGGCTCGAAACTCAGGCAAAACGCCTCACTTTTCGTTTTGACGCTTTTTTTCAATTCCTAAATTGCTAGATTTTTTTTCCTTTCATTCTTTCGTCTTCCTAGATGCTCTTTATTAATTTTTTTATTTTTTAAAAAATTCATTTATCTACTTTAGTTTTTTTTTTTTAAACCTTTTATTTAACTTTAATTTCTAGTTTTTTTAAAAACTTTATATGTACAAAAGTCAAAAATGGCTTTATCTAATAAATAATTAAATAAGATTTAAGTTACGGTATTGTCTACATTATGTAATTATGATTTTGAGACTCATTATTTTGTTGAAAACTCCGACATCATGTATAAAGTTCCTATAAACTTATTAAGTGTGACTTGTCTAGTTGAAAATTGAAAGTATGAAAAAAGTCTAATTTTTGTATTTCAAAAACTTTTGTTTAGTTGAAAATTGAAATTATGAAAAATATTCTTATTTTTGTATTTCAAAAACTTGAAAATTGTATAATTGACTAATTATAGGAATTATTAAATAAATATAATATTTTATAATTTTAGATGTTTTGTATGTTTTATTTTAATTATTAAATGATTTTTAGAACGATTAAAAATTTAAAATAATATTAAAAATAAGAAAACGTTTTTTTATGTCTAGGCTAACTTAAACTCATAAAACTTGAAGAACCACATTTTACGTTTTTTAGAACACTGGCCAAGAGTTGCTACAACGACATCGTTATGATAAAACAAGTATCATATGAAGGTTGTGAATTTCACTCTTAAATAGTAAGAGATTATAACATGCATTTCATCCGTTAAGTTGATATCAAAATTCTTGAACAATGTGAGTTCACAAGTCAAAAAGAATTTCGACGATAATTAACTAAAGAGTGAGATGAAAAATATGATCGATTAAATCAAGATTGACACATCTCCATATTTCGTAATCAATCGGGTTATATTGACGAATTGATTATAGTTCCACGAAAATCGAATAAATTTAATTTTGTCACACCGCGTGATTTTTTTCATCACATATATTGCCTTAACACATTATTAGATATCAATCGAGAACGACGAATGTAAATTTATTAATCTAAGCGAATTGATGATAAATAAAAGGAGAATTTTAACTTATCTTATTTTGATTAGATCAAAATAATAATTTACATTGTCCAGCATCATGATCAGGAACTTAATAGATCACGCACAAAAGACAATAACAACAAGAATGAAATTAAGATCATTTGTAAAACTAATTAATTAAGTTTTTTATTTATGGGTCAAGATTAATTAATTAGATTAATTAACGTATGGACCAACTTGTATTTAATGGATGTGTCAAGTCCAATTAAATATATCTAAATAAACAATTAGGGTTTGAGAGTTTGTTTACTGCAACAATATTGATTTCATTCATAATCTTGCTAGCATAAGAAAATAATGGTCCGTTTGATTGCAAATGTGGAAATTGGATGGAAAGAAAATGTTTTACAGGAAATTGAATTGACAGGAAAATGTTTTAGTGGGAATTATAATTAATTGTGTTTGATTTGTATAATTTTCCAACTGGAAAATATTGAAAGTTTGTATCTGTTTGACTTTGTTTTTCATGGAAATTATCCATTAAAGTGATAATTTTTTTTACCATTGGGTCTAGAATTTATTCTAATTGCAGAAAAAAAAAAAAAAAAGATGGAAAACATATAACCACTAAAACCATGGGAAAACAATTTCATCAAAAAAGAGGAAAATTGGGCGCGTGAATTCCATGCTGGAAAAGGAGTTCCATGGAATTTTTGTGCTAACAAACATTCACTTAGTTGGAAAATGGAAAATGGTTTCTTACTTCCATGGAAAATGCTACAAATCAAACAGAGAGAAATCATAATCTTTTATTCTTGTCATGTGAAGTACAAATTGGAGGTTAGACGATTGAACAATTGTGGAATGAAATAATCATGGTAGATCAAAATTCCTAAAAAGGGAGGAGGGAGGGGGGGTGTTCAAAATTCTCAAATGAGTTTGAAGAATTTGACAAATGGAATGTTCCTATCATAACTCCTATCTAAACACATATACAATCCTTGAAGGGAATCGAAAATAAATTTTAAATTTTGTTGGGCATATATAAGTATATTTCCACACCAATTTGATTTAAGGTTTGGGGTTTGATTGTTGGCCCTGCTTGTAATTTCAAATTGGGGCTCAAGTTGCAATTTTAAAAAAAGGAGCGTTTACTGCTATTTGAGAAATTGAAGGGTCTGCATATAAGTTTGAATCTGGAAGTCAAAATGCAATTTTTAAATGGACTTTGAATGTAAATTTGAAAAGGGGTTTTGAAATTAATTTCAATTTTGATCAGAATTTTAAATTTGACCAATTTAAAAAATTTATTTCAAGTTTACTACTTTTGAAATTGTTGTTAAAATTTGGCTTTAATCAAAATTCAGAACTTTGACCTAAAATTGAATTTTATTTTAGTTTAGGAATTTTATCTTAAATTAAAAACTTAATTCAATTTGTCATAAAATTTTAGATTTAGAGTTAGACACTAATTTGGAATTTAATTAAATTTTAATTTTAATTAAATAAACGATTAATTAATTAATAATTTAATTATACTAATCCATCTTGTCTAAATTAGTTTATACTATTTTTTGAATAGAAATTTGAATTAAATTAACAATTATAATATTAGATATTATATAGGACTCCATTTATATGATGAATGTATACTTAGTGAATACGAACATGTGAATGTGTTGAAATTATTCTTCTTGATTTTCGGCCTACGAGCCTATTATAATAAAATTTGGATCTACGAGTCCGTTAGTATGATTTCATGGGCCTAAATGCTCGATTCTTTGAGGCCTATATACCAACTAGTATATGATATGAGTTGCGATTGGATTAATTGAAAATGCAAGAAAATGAGACTATCGAGATGGAGCATTGTACAATTCAATGATATATCCCCTATGAACTAACCAATTAGTTTTTCTTTTATCTCAAAAAGGCTAGATAGTATAAGCTATAATCATCCACATATTTATTACATGCATGTTAATTTGCATGATAAATGTAAAATAAAATCCGTACACGTAATTATGATGAGACATTTGCATGAAAAATCCCCAGTTTTAAATATTAAGTCAAATCTATATTTTGTGTTCTATCATTATAGTGAAGAATTAGTCATTCGTTGATGTCGCCTTGTTGAGATCATTCAAGATTGGTCCATTGAGGATATGTTTGATACTATAAAATATTATATATTTCTGAATGATGGATTTAACTTAATTAAAATTTGTCTTTTGTTGAGATCTCTAAAGAAGATAAATTCTAGAGGTGTGATTAAGTTAACACTTGAGATGTGTGAAGACAAAGAGTTGTCACTTAATTATCTAGGAGTTGTATAGAGATACAATTGATAATAGCCTTTTACCCAAATATGTTACTAAAACTTGTTGAGTACACTAAAAGTCTTAATAAAATAGATGAGATCCTAGCTTGCTAGGAATCAGGTTTAGATTCCATAAATTTAATAAGAGAGTCATAAATTCAAGTTAAATAGTGTGATTACAATTAGTTTAATAAAATTCATTTTAAGTTAATTGATACATTTTTCTATATATCAATTGTTATATTTTTCATCATTTACAATTTTGAATCATAATTAGCCATATGAATTTAAGACGCATATTGGATGCCACCGCAGTTTAAGAATTGTTTTCAGGCATGAAAAAATTGGATATGTCCTGGAGAAGCCATTTCCAAAGGTTCTTATTGATGACTGAATTGAGAAAGATGTGGCTGCTTATAATAAACACAATGATGATGATGATACCACAACATGTGTGATGCTTACAGCTATGTCACCCGAATTGCAAAAACAACACAGGGATATAGATGCTAATACTCTGGTTTTTCATCTTAAGGAGTTGTATGGTGAACAATCATGTATAGAAAGATTTGAGACTTCCAAGTAGCTATATAGGTGCAAAATGGCGAAGGATCTTCAGTCACCGCTCATGTTCTGGAAATGATTAACCACATTGAGAAATTGGCTCAATTGAGTTCATTGATAAACCATGAACTAAATATTGACTTGATTCTGCAATATTTGTTAGAGAGTTATTCATAATTTATTATGAATTTTAACGAGAACAAGTTCAAGTGCACTCTCCCTGAATTTTTGAATATGCTTAAAATTGTTGAGCCCAATGTCAAGATATGTATTTTGGCTATTAATTCCTCTAAGAGCACTAAGAGGAAATTTAAAGGAGGCTTTGGGAAAACAATCCAATATAACTAAGGCAAATAAGAAGGTAGTCACAACAGAGAAAGAAATCTTAAATCCGATGACCCTTGCTAGAATTTGTGAAATTAAAGGTCATTAGAAGATGAACCGAAAGGTTTACCTCTCAACCTTGAAGGGAAAGAAAACTTCTAAAGTTTCTACTTCAAGTAACTTTGTAATTAAGGTTAATACATCTACTTCATTAGCTTTTTGGATATCAGATACTGGATGTAGATCTCATATTTTTATAACAATGCAGAAACTAAAGAAAGCAGACCACTACAAAAGGGATAAGTGGACATACGCATCGGAAATAGAGCAAGGGTTGCGCATTTGTTGTACGAACATAATTTTACCATTGACTTCAGGCTTAGTTTTAGAATTAGACAATTGTTATTTTGTTCCCGTCATTAGAAAAAAAACATTATTTCAATTTCATATTTGAACATGAATGATTTTTCAATTAATTTTAAGGACAATTATTATTCATTTGATCTTGATGAAATATTTTATGATTTTGGTAGATTATAAAATGGAATTTGCATTTTAGATATTGAGTCTTCTATTATGAGTATAGACAACAGAAGGCATTAAAATGATATCCTAAATAATAACTATCTCTAACATTGCACACTAGGTCATATAAATGAGAAACACATTTTCAAAATAACATAGAGATAGATATCTAGGGTCAACTAATTATGAATTATTAGAAAAATACGAATCATGTCTGCTAGTGAAGATAACCAAATCTCATTTTATTGAAAAATGAGAAAGCTGCACAATACTTGGCCTGACATATACTAATGTATGTGGACCTATGTCAATTATAGTTAGAAGGGATTTTTCTTATTTCACCACTTTTACATATGATTATTTTAGATATAGTTATGTATACTTGATGAAATTCAAGCATTAAGCTCTTGAAACGTTCAAGAATTTCATGCTAGAAGTAGAAAAAAATAGATATTGTAATATCAATAATGAGCCATTCAGACATCCCAAACTTATTTTAGGGTCATGTAGTAAATGTTGCTTGCTATACACTAAATTGTGTCTCATCTAAGTCGATCAACAAAACTCCATGCGAGTTATGGAAAGGTAGAAAGCCATACTTGTCTCATGTAAAAGTTTGAGTTGTGATGCTTATGTGAAGCACATTGAATCGAATGAGCTAGAGCCTAAATTTGATAAATGCATATTTGTGGATGATCTAAAAGAGGCAATTGGATATTAATTGTATAATCCTATTGAAAAGAAAGTATTTTTCTCAAGACATGACGTCTTTCTAGAGAAAAGGTTCATTCTAAGAAAGAACAGTGGAGTGAATTAAAACTTGAGGAGATTCAAGAATCTACAAATATGGCTGACCAACTGGATAAGCCAGAGTGATCCCACACTAGCCGAGGGAGAAACTCTAATTTAGGACGTAAAAACTTCTAAGGACATGTCGACTCCACATAAATCTAGTAGGATCATTCGATCTCATATAATGTACGAATTCTTGATTACAAATAAGGTAGGGATGGCAAAAAAAACTTGACAAACCCGATACCCGCGGGGCCCCACCCCAAATGAGGCGGGGATTACCCGCTTAATCGGGTATTCGAGTCGGGGACGGGGAGGGTTCGAGGCGGATAACTTGGTCCTCACCCCGTTTAATTTTTTTTTTTTTAGAATTCAATACTTTAAATGGAAAATTTCACGAAATTTTATTAGTTCTAATAGAAAATGACAACTAAAATTAGTTGTCTCAATCTAATGAATGTGGGCAATAAAATAAATTTTCAAAAACTTTTAAAAAAATTAAATGGGGTAGTAGATGGGGCAAGGCCCCGTCCTGCCCCGTAATAAGGCATTAACAATCAAGGATAATGAATCTACTAACTACGTAGAAGTACAATCAAGCATTGACTCAAAACGATGGAAGGAAACCATGAAATTTGACATGAACTCCATATATGTAAATAAGCCCTTGTTTGTCTCTCATTTTTTCTACATACTTATTTTCAACTACGCATTCACACAATAAAATAGTTTACACGTAAATCCAAATTCTTTCATATTTTTTTACTATATAGTCTCTAAAAACTCACTATTCAAAATAATGTTTTTCCAAAAAAATGCCACCAAACAAGAGCTAAGATTTGGACCTTGGTCAGCCCACCGGAAGGGATAAAAATCATATGCTGTAAATGAGTTTACAAGAAAAACGTCGACATGGACGATAATGTTCATCTATATAAAGCAAGGCTAGTGTCTAAAGGTTACAAATAAAGACGATGAGTTGATTTTGATAAAATATTTTCAACAATAGCATGCTTATGTTGATTCGAATTTTGCTTACAATAGCTACATATCATGATTGTGGCAAATTGATGTCAAAATAGCATTCCTTAACGGGAATTTGCAAGAGGAAGTTTACATGAGACAACCTGAGGATTTTGAATTCAAAGAAGCTAACAAGGTATGAAAGTTTGAGCGATCCATATACCATTTAAAGCAAGCTTTTAGAAGTTAGAATCTTCACTTTGAGAGACTATCAAAAAGTTTGCTTTTATCAAAAAGGAAGATAAACTGTGAGTATACGAGAAGACAAGTGGGTGCGCTTTCATATTCTTAATATTATATGTAGATGACATATTATTAATGAGAAATGACATCCATATGCTTCCATCTCTAAAATTATGGTTATAAAAAAATTTCTCTATGAAAGATATGTGAGAAGTGGCTTAAATAGATTTAAAGATTGCTTAGTTTATCCAATCTACGTACATAGATAAAATTTTTAGAAAATTTTATATGGAAGAATTCAAAACAGAATTGTGTCTCATGTCGCATGAGATTAACCTCTCAAAGAATATGTGTCCTAAAATATACGAGAGAAAGATTGCATGGATACGATTTCCAATAGTCACAATAGGATAAATCATACATGAAATGTTATATATGAAACCAAATGTTTTATATGCTTTGAGAGTTACGAGTAGATTTCAAGCAAACTCTAGTGAGAAACATTGGATAGCAATTAAGAACATCCTTAAATACTTGAGAAGAACTAAGAATTTGTTCATAATCATAGGGAGTGTAGATGACTATCCTAAGTAAGCATATCCTAGATGTGATCACAATTGTTTGAACTTAAGACTTGGTGCTTTCTGAATAGAAGGTAGTGGTTTTGTAGGCCCTACACCAAGTTCCTAAAATTGTCTTCTTATGGACGAAGTAGATTCCATAATGTAAGAGATCTGGCTTATCTCCTCAACTGTTGATTTTTTTATCTTGTGAGTATACAAGAAGATTCTCCAAGTGGTCTTTAGGGTGCTCAAGAATGAAAGCCTCCTACGCAGCTAAATCTACCATATCAATTTGCAGACAGCTATGTGATTTCGCAGGATACTTGATAGCATTGAAGACTGATAAGTGCATTTTGTGCACTTATTAAGGCCATATTACTAAATTTTTGCGTCGTTTTATTATCGAATTTTACTTAACTTATGTTAATTTTATCTTATTTCAATTTTGAACTCGTTTCTAAGCAATTGGAACAAAAGGAAGGATAAATTGGCCAATGGATGGAGGTTTGAGGACTAATATACATTTGAGTAAAAGTTGAAGCACTTAAATTGAAGTAATTTGATGTTGAAGGCCAAGATGGAAGAAAGAATGAAGAAAAGGGCTGAAAAGAAAATTTGCGAAAGTTTTATAACTGGGCATCCGCCCAGTTATATTGGTCGGGTGACCGCCCGACCATCAACATCATCAACAGGAGCCACTTTTTAAGCCTAGGCGGCCCCATTTTCTACTGGGCACCCGCCCAGGCCAAATCGCGAAAAATTTTCTGATTTTATTATTTCAATAGAACTCTTATGGAAACAAATCTTGGGTTGCATATTTAAACCCTAGGGCTGTCCAAAAGTAAGGGAGACACATTACAACATATTTTGAAGAGATTTTGGAGCAGAGAACAAGCCAAGAACACGAAGATCGAATCAAAGAGCATGAGAATCAATTCAAGAATTCTATTGGGTGATGTCGATTCTTCAATATTCTTTCTGATTTTCTTCTTTCACCATGTTAGGCTAGGTTAATTCTGTACTAGGAAAATGATGAAATATATAATGTGATTTTTATTTCTTAATTTTACATTCTTAACAATAAAAATAGGTTTTGGATACTTGAATGGTTTATATGGATTTATTTTCTCCACAACTATTGTGCACGTTAATTGTGTGAGTGTGGTGGCCTATTTCATGCATTTGAAAGAAGGTAAATATGTTCGACATAAATAAATTGTCATAGGGTCCGATAGGGGATAGAAATATACCGCTATGCCTTGTGTAAATCTTTAAGTGTTCATAAAAACTCATGCATTCTTGTATGTTCGCATCCGTCATAGAGATATAGTCGGGTCACATATTAGAATATATTTGACTTTACTCGAAAGAGACTGTTAAATAATTTAGGAACATTGATTCGTCAATATTTTAATCGTGTGCCAAAGTGTAGAACTGAGTTTAAAAATATTATTACATAGGTATTCGTGATCCTAGTACATTCATTCGTCAATATTTTAATCGTGTGCCAAAGTGTAGAACTGAGTTTAAAAATATTATTACATAGGTATTCGTGATCCTAGGACATGCATCATATATTAGAAAAAAAACTGCCACTTGCATCGACATAAATCTCATTCAGTTTAGTTAAAGCATTCATAATTGCATCCGCATTATTAATTTAGTTATAAATTCATCAAAACAAACATTCTCATTCTTATTGTTTCGGTTAAGGTCGAGAATATTTAAAATTGAACTAATCAATCTTTGTGGGACGATACTTGGACTCAAAATCCACTTTATTACGTACACTTGCGGTGATTTTAATTCGAAATACATTTTCGTGAACAAGTTTTTGGCTCCGTTGTCGGGAATTAAGTTTTAGCTTGATTTTATTTACCTTGTCACTAATTCGGACTTCAACATGTATTCTTGTATTGTTATTTTTGTTCCATTTTAGTTTTTTTCCTCTCTTTTTAAGGATATATAAAAGAAAAAAAATAGCAGGATAAAAGATGACTATGATTGATTTCAACAAAATGCTTGTATGTGACTTTATCATAAGGCAACAACAATTGGCAGATCAAGAAATTAATGAGGGAGATATGCTTGTGGGAGATTTCATTATAGGACAACGATTACGTGATATAAAATCAGATTGTGAACTTGATAAAACTGTCCTGGTTGACTTACCCGTTGCATTATTTCTTTTACCACAATTTAATGTGGGTGATTTGCCTATGAGATTATTTCTTCCACCGGTTATTAATGGACATCAATTAAGGGAATCACGTCAACCGGACTTCTTACAAATACAACAAGAGGAGAAAATTCTCCATGAAGATGTCATTATTTCTTTGCCAAAAGTTTTGAACACGAACATTGAACTCGAGAAAACTTCAATTGAAGAAGAGGAGCATGAAAAGATCGAGAAATTAATCATAACCGGAGAAAAAGAACTTGTAGCATTCAAAGAAGAGGAAATCCTTGACTTCATTGTTTGCTCAAAAATGGAGTTTGTGATTAAACCTTATGAGGAGATTGAGGTGTATATTGTTGAGTTTGAAACGGATGATAAGGGAAAGTCATGCTACTTGGAGAAGGACAAGATTAAA
>CAIGRT010063102.1:0-31897 GCA_903798405.1 Fraxinus platypoda | reverse complement strand
TTTTTTTTTTTTTTTCCTTAAATGGGACTTTAGTTGATTAGAGTACTACAAGTGGTGGCTGTCTTTATTACTAGTCGCTGACCCAGTTGATGATAAATCCCCCATTCAATGGTGGCAACTTCAAGGAAATAGCCTTGGAGAAAAAATGTAAGTAGCCTTGGAGAAAAAATTGGAGTAGACTTGACCAATCAATCACCACGGAGTAAACAGATACTAGAAAAAAAGTGCAGTATAAAACTTCTTCTTTGTTTTAGTCTTGATCAGTTTGTTGTGGCCATGAATTCTTGGTTTACTATGTTTTCTTCGTGGTTTAAGATTTTCTTCTTCTTTTTCTTTACCAGTCTCTGTAAAACTTATGGTTTTTCTTCTTCTAAGAGTACTTCTACAATATCATATAGTGACCACTGTGCTTCAATAGTCCCCAAAAGCAATCCGACGGTTCGTGCCCATAATAACTATGTAATTTCATTCAGAGGAGGCTATTACACAGGTGGTGACAGGCTTCTAGGCAGTAAACTACCCAATCAGTTGTATTACTATGCTGGGAGTTATCTTCGATTTCGACCCACCCGGAATGTCTACAAAACTGATGCCACGGGTGTTTATAAACTGGAAGCTTACTTATATTTTCGATCGCCGTACAGGTACTATGGTAATGGAACCAGTTCCAGTTATGGATCCCATTATCATAAAACTGTTCGTGGCTCGGGGACAATCAAATTTCTCTTGAACGGGTTCTGGTCGGAGGTTTCAAGGAAGCTCTGTATGGTGGGATCAGCTTCTTGGCAACCTGAAGAAGGTAAATTTCTCAATCTTGATGGTGTTCTTAAACTCAAGTTTGCTGATGAGAAGTCAAATATCTCTACTAGTTTGGTCAGTGGTACTTTGGAGTCCATACATCCTCAGAATGACTTGGGATATTTTGAACCAATTTCGATATATGATTTCCCTTATCTGGTCAATTATAATTACTCGTTGGTTTCGGAAGAAGTTAATGGAGGGTGTTATGGCGATGTTGGCGTCCCGAAAAACCATTCTGTAAGCCTGGAGTCGAGGGATTTTTGCTCTATTCTCTCCAGAGGATTCACCTCTCTTGAATTGGAGTACCCTACCGAGTGCAAAACATCCCAAAACTGTACCCATTTAGTTGGGGGTAGAGGATACTTGCCTAAGTTTATGCATCTGCAAGTGATTCAGTGTTCGGGTGATGAAGAAAAACTAAGATACACGGTAAAATTTGGAAATAGTAGTTACACCGAATTTTATGGGCGGTTTGATCTAAATTCAACTTTGATTGGGGAGGGATCTTGGGATGCAAAGAATAATAGGCTCTGTATTGTTGCCTGCCGAATCTTGAATCGGGCTAATAATTGGGGAAGTGAAGTGGGGGATTGTACAACGAGGTTGAGCTTGAGGTACCCTTCAATTTTGATGATCAGAAACAACTCCAACATAGTTGGGCAAATTTGGACCGACAAAACTGTCAATGATTCAGGGTACTTCAGAAAGATCACGTTCAGAAGTTGGGATAACGATGTAGCAGCTATCCCGGGATTGAAATACGAGTACACTGAACTCGATCGGGTACGAGAGTCATGCCCGATAAAAAAGGCTGTCAAAATGGGGGGAGCGCAATACCCAGATGGGCATTCTTATGATATGAGGTTTGATATGTCCGTAAAACATTCAAAAAGGGAATTTGCTTGGGGTAATGCCATACCCCTCTTCGTTGGGAATGAAATCTTTGAACAATCAGGTATGATTGTTATAGACTCTACTTATTCAGAGTCTGATGCCGGGTTCGGAACGATTGCTGAAGCTGACAAGAAAACCAATGGCCCCTTGAATATCAGCTACAAGTTGAGCATCAACCCATTTTCGCCAGTAAAACTGGACAGTTGGTTTTCGCCTCTCAATTTATCAATGAATCCCCGAGGTCAAGTCGAGATTACTGCAGAAGGGATATATGATGCTGAAACAGGGAATCTCTGCATGCTAGGCTGCAGAGAATTGAGTTCATTCACTCAAGAATCAAGAAATAAGTCCTTAGATTGTGAGATTCTTGTGAATTTCGAGTTTCCATCAATGAAGAGCACCAAAAGAGGAGAATTTATCAAGGGAAGCATCAAAAGCAAGCGAAAGAAATCCGACCCTCTTTATTTTGAGGATTTGAGCATGTCTTCTTCTGCCTATTATCTCACCGAAGCTAAGAAGTCGATCTGGAGAATGGACATAGAGATCACGATGGCTTTGATATCGAACACTCTTACGTGCATTTTTGTGGGATTGCAACTATTTCATGTAAAAAGGAATCCTCAGGTACTCTCTTACAATTCCCTTGTCATGGTCTTAATACTTTCTCTAGGACATATGATTCCACTTGTCCTAAATTTCGAAGCCCTTTTCTTGGGAAATCACGATAAGCAAACGCTGTTGCTTAGTACCGGTGGATGGCTCGAAGCAAATGAAGTAACTGTCCGGATAGTAACTATGGTAGCATTTCTATTGCAAATCCGCCTTCTCCAACTCGTATGGACAGCAAGATCGAGTCATGAAAATAAAGAGAGTTTGTGGGTCGGGGAGAAAAAGGCCACCTTAGTGTCATTGCCAATATGCATTATAGGCGGCTTGCTCACCTTACTTCTGAACTGGATGAGGGGGAGGTACGGCTATCAATCGCCTTTGACCCGATCCTTGTGGGGGGATTTAAGGTCTTATGCTGGTTTGATTCTCGACAGTTTTCTTCTCCCTCAAATCTTGTTCAACTTATTCAGCAGTTCCAAAGAGAGTTCGTTGTCTCCTCTGTTTTATGTCGGGACGACACTGGTTCGTGCACTGCCCCATGGTTATGATCTTTATCGTGGCCAGAGTCATGTACAATATGTCAATGGATCGTCATACTATTATGCAGATCATAATGCAGATTTTTACTCAACTGCTTGGGATGTTATAATCCCCTGTGGGGGCATTGTGTTGGCTGTGATCATTTTTCTGCAGCAGAGGCTTGGTGGCCGTTGGATTCTTCCTCAGAGATTCAGGGAAGTGGAACTGTACCATAAGGTGCCCGTGGTTGACAACGAGTGATTACAAATATGGTAGCAGAAAGTTTGCATCTACAACTTTGTTATATTTTGTTTCAAGCCAATGTAGCACCATAGTTTGGTACCACTTAGGTTCTGTTTGGCAATGCTTTGTCAAATAATGAAGAAATAATTGTGCTTTTATTTCCGTAATCTCATTCTCCGTTTTGTCTTGTTACTGAGTTGAGTTTGTAGTTTTATGTTCGTGATTTCTTTTGATGCATAATGTAGTATAAGCCTATGTTTGGATCATGTATCGACACACGACTGTAATAAGTTACCGATATATACAAGATTTAGAATTGGACCAAATAGTTTGACTTCAAATTATTTCAAACTGTTTGCTTTGAAAACCTGTTAAAAAGGGATCAAATCGAACGACTTTAGACCCCTGGATTCACGTTTGTAATAACTTGAGTACTTAATTTAACAAACATTAGGGACCATCGTAGCAATTTCCCTACTCTGCTTGACCGGTTCAAATCTATACGAGACGACGGCCCAGCAAAACAACCCTAGTGATGGTCTTCATTTGACACATGTCTATAGATCTCTCTAGAGTCTCTATCCCTCTAAACCTCCTCTTAAAACCCTAGTCCCCGCCTTCGTCTATAACATTAACCTCCTCACCCATTCATTTGTGTTGCCAACCTATACATACAATATAAGTAAATTTGCAACAATGGCCAGCTCCGCTGCGTCAATGGCCGCATCCAGGGTGCTAAATCTAAGCAATTCTTCACTCCGAAGCCTAATATACCGCCACCTCCTCCGTCCCGCCGCTGCAGCCATTTCCACTTCCACCCCCACCCTGCATATTATCAAAAATAATATATCCAATCCGGAACAGCTATTATTCAATCCTTTTTACTCTGAAAGGAGAAGTCTGGATTTAGTAAATCCTTCATTCGATATGAAAAATTTAAATACTGATGCAGCAAATCTTCCACGGAACTTGGAACGCGCAATTGGATTCTCTGCAAGCAAAATAGAGACAGACAGGCACCGTGGTCCGGTCAAGGATGAGGATGAGGATAGCGATGATTCTGGCGATTCTGATTATGACGACGATAAGGACGATGACTATTGTGATTGTGATGACGATGACTATGATGATGCCGACGACGACGACGACAGTCCTCCTCGTAGGTTCAGGAATTATGAGTGAGATGAAATAGTCACAGGATCTGTTCTTCTTGCCTTCCATTTTTCATTTTTGATTCCAGATCCCTAATGTTCTTATTTTTTTAGGAGAAATTAACTTTTTAAAGTGAATTAATAATTTCCATCTTATGAGCTCTGACATGGTCAAATCCAATTACCACCCAAGTTTATAATTTTGTCAAGATTATTCAATTTGATTTTATTTCACAATTTCAACTAACTTTATACTTATGTCACAATGTCACCAAATTTTGATTTTATTTTATCACGATGAACTAACGTTTTACTACGACCATCAAATTTTATATAATATTTCATCATAGCTATTAGCTACGCAACTTTTTTTCACTATTTTTATTAATTTTAAACAGCGTAAAACTATAAGTTAGATAATATATAATATAAAATAAATTTAAGTTAAAACAAAAGTTTATTTTAAAAAAGCAAAATAAAATATTAATTTATTTAAAAAACGTTTTTAAAATAATAAAATAAAAATTTATTTTTAAAATTAAGAAAAAAGCTTTTATTTTTTAAAATTTATTATATATATATAATATAAAATTATCATTTTACCTCTTTTAAAATTAGAGAAAATTGTGAAAAGAAATTAGATGGACATGATGAAATGTTATATGAAATTAGGTGACCATGATAAAATCAAATTTGGTGACTATGGGAGGTTAAATATAAAGTTGGATGACCATAGTTAAAACAAAATTAAATTAGTGGTTATGGTGACAGTAAATATAAAGTTGAGCGGTCATTGGTGAATTTAATCCATAAAACCTTCTAACTTGCTGTCGAAGAGGTTCAAGAGGAAGCAGATTAAGCTTTTATCTCATCATAATTCGATTCCCAAGCTCGAAACAATTGAAGAATTTCTTCCAGCATCCAAAAACTCCAGCATTTTTAATGGTTTTTGTCTGCCAAAAAATGGTCTGCTTCAGTGTAGTTGACTTCGAATGCGTATAATAGTATTGAAGGAAAAACAAATATTAATTAATCATAGAAAGTCTAGTACATGCTCCATGATATAATAATGAATTAAGCTTCTTCATCAAACAAAAAATAACACATTGACATACACACGTATGGGAGTGGAACCCATGTTTATGAAAAAGGCCAAAAAAAGTGCTTTCCCTATTATGAGCAACAACCCTTTTGACAACATAGCAACATTGTAATATCATAGTTATAAAAATCGGATCGGATTGATCGGTCCGACCCAAGAACCGTCGAATCGGCTAATGGATCGGTCCGATTGTATTACTTGGTCAAATTGACAGAGGAACCTTGAACATTCAGTAACCGTCCGGTTCAGACGAGTTTAAGAGAAAATCAGAATTGGTTCAACGTTTTAATGGCAAGGATTTGAACCCGAGTTTCCATCATGAAAATTCACTTCCTTAACCATTATGGAAACTAGGGAACTTTGCAACATAATGGGAACAAAGTATATATATTTAGACCATGTTTGTTTCAAATTAAAATTAAATTTTAATTTAAGTTAAAGTCAAACAATCAATATTAATCACATCTTTCATGGTTTCCACAGTTTTTCAACCACATTTCAAATACTTATATAACAATCTACTAAAAATCTAATTTTAATCCCCACCAAACACCCACTTAGATTTAACAAAATAATATTCTTTTTATTGCAAAATATATTTTAATTAAAAATACGGTTTAACAATGACCAACCGACTGAACCACCGACCCACCAGTTAAACCACTGATCCGATGATTTTTCTGGGTCGGCTATCTGGTTGGATCTAATAACTATCTGTAATATAATTAGACTCAAGATAGATGTCGATTAGCAAATAAATATTATTTGATTGCGTTCAATATCAAATAATTATGTACACATTTGTTTAAACTAGAAGGTGTGTTCAAAATTGACATTATTCGACTACGGTGTTCTATAAGGTTTTTAACATTATTCGACTATGGTGTTTCATAAGGTTTACTTTATGTTGATTTTCCTTCTCTACAAACTTCATTTGGAGTGGAAAAAGTTCGACTTAAGGTGTCATATATGTGGAAGTATCTTGAGATCCTCGTAAAATTTACTATTAGGTAATGTACTTTAACTAGAGTGTAGTACAATCTCCTAGTTTATTCGATCAAAGTGATGGATAAGATAATTCAAATGGCAACTATGATGGCCTCGTGTAACTCTATTCATAACTTGGTTGGTCAACGTGTTTTATCAAGCACCCTTCCCATGTGAGGTTGGGCATTAAAAACTTCTCTTAGACAGAAAATTGATAAATGACACATGAGATATTTAATCATCGATTTAACTTTTTTTTGTTTTGAGTCTGAATGTTCATCTGTGACTTATTCTTAACATATCAAGTTAAAATGGCGTGTTACAACATTACTGAACTTTGAGATACTCAAGTAATCTTTGGAGTAGCATTGCCATAACATAAACTTAGCTAGGTTATGGGCTTTTGCCAAACTAAAATTCCAAGACATCCAATATCAATTTCGTTAGTTCAACCAAACACAATCACGAGATTTTCGAACTCTTTATCAAAATAAGTTCAGCTGTGTAAAGTGATTTTTTATTTTTTTTAAATGTATAGTCAATTCCATGCCAAAAATAATTACCTATTTAAAATACTTGCAAAATTGCAATTGGGTCCTCCTCTAAAGTTATAGGCCATTCCGAGGTCAAAATCACTTCCAGCTTCAGTAACCATCCAAAACGCTGCATCAGAGGAATTCATAAACCGGAGAGATTCTCTATTGACATACTGTTTAGAATCTGAAGCCGATGGGACTCGAATTCAGACGCCGAGACTACCAAGCCGAAGAGCAGTCCCACTCACTTCCGCGCGTCCCCGCCGAATCTCATCCTCTCTCTGCTCTCCCTTCCTCCTCCTCTCCCTCTCCGTCGCCTCGCCAGGTCCACGCCTTTTTATGTTTGTATCTGTTCTGTTTAATTATATTCTTAATTGCATAATCTCAATGCCAATAACTTGTGATGGAATTATGTTTATGGAATTTAAGATATATTGTTGTCCGTTTGAAGTTGATTTAGAACTTAGAATTATAGAATTGTTGAAAACAAATGAATAAAGAACGCTGCATAGGATCCTCTTGACTTTCTAATATATAACTTGAAGATATAGGAGTAGATCGATGTTAGCTGAAATGTAAAAAGCATGATTACTTATGATTATTTTACCTTTTCTTATAAAGAGCTAAAATGGTGAAATTAAAAGGTAAATATTAGTTTCTTTGCTTCTTCTTTTCTTTTATGTGTATGAATATGTCAATGGTACATTGGTACTCGATCGAAATTTGATGCCCAGACTTGTGCATTCATCTAGCTTTTATGTTTAGCAACATTTTATCAATGATAATGTAGAGTTTCATGAAGTTGGTTATAGATGGTTGCATAGGTGATGATTTTGTATTAGCATAATAGCTAAATCAAAACAACTACATCTACTTATTTTACACTTTCTTATAGTTAGAGGACCTATTAAGTTAAAGTTTATAAGTGATGGTAAGTCATGTATATAACTACATTTTTATTTGTAAGAATGTGGTTATGTAGCTAGTCCCCTGCTTGAGAGGAAGGTTGGTGTAGGACAATTCTATTAAAAAAGGATAGAAATTATTTATTGTAGCAGGATTTCTTCTTTTTTGTTTAGAATATGATTTCTTCTTTCTTTTTAGATTAATATTTTATTTTTTTACTCCTTTTAGGATTTTAATTACTTTAGTCATTAGTATTAGGAGATTTACACCTATATATCAAATTATTCTTATAAACTCCTCGAGTTTCAATTTTTATTCTTGGTTCACGAATTTCAATTTTGCTTTCGCACCAAAATTGGTATAAGAGATCTTGATCTAATGGCTAAGGACGGTACTAGCAGAGTTCGAGCCACTGACAATGGTCGGAGGTTCGAAAACATTAAGCCATAGCTCGACGAGATTGACAAAACTCAAGATATGAGATATCCATTATACCTTAGCTACTTTCATCTTTGAAGTAATACACGATCCCCAAGGATGGCCACTTGCACGGAAAGATGACCACTCCAACCATGACGATTTAGATTCCAATGATCTACCATCGAATGGTGAGCAAGAACAAGTTATTAAGGGTTTCCTGAATGTCTTCAAAAAAGATACAAGACTGTCTCAATTTGAAGCGCGACAACTTTTAAAAAAAAAACGATGCACCATCAACAACAAAGTTGCAACGTGATCATTATCTATGGGAGTAGAGTGAGAACATGATGTCTAAAGATTTGGTGAAAGCTTTAAAATTTGAAGACAGAAAAATAGTCATCCTGCTATCAAGTTCTACTAGTTATAGGGGATTGATAAACTTTGAAATGGAGGTATGAAAAATTTAATTATGAATTGGAAAGTACTACAAAGATGAGATTGCGTATAATGTGGTAGGGATAGACAATTATCATGTAGTTTGGGGTCAACCACGGTACAATAAGAGATTGTTCTGTTGTCATTTGATGAACAATTTGCGGATATCAGTGTAAATAAAGAGCAGAAGATTAATGAGGTAGATTATTAGTTTGAAAAGGATGTCATTCAAAATGATAATGGTGTTTCCGACCGTGATATTGCTAATAGATAGGAAAGTACGTGCAAGTTGAAAACCCGAGACATGCTGATCCCTAATTCATGGAAATTGATAATGAATACAAGCTGAGGTTGGAAAACATTATGGTGAAGTTACAATTGTTGACCTCATGTCTCCTAATCATGAAGAAGTCAAATGTGAAGTTTGTCAAATTAAGTACAAAAATCTTGTCGACCCTTCTAATGAAAAAGAATTAAATAAGCACAAGGAAATTAGTGATGGACTTGTAATATTGAAGATGCCATCATTAGAAGTAAGAACACTGGAAGCACAAAGAATTGAAAAATGCAGTGTTTATACTGTACATGGGGATTCAAGAATGATCGATTGAATAAAATATCATTTCTAAAGGAATGCCAAGCAGGAAGTGTCCTTTAAGGAAGAGAATATGAGCATTGTAGGAGCAAAGTTGATTTCATTCAATGTAATTGCGGAAGATATGGATGTTTTTCAATATTATATAGCAGAATATTTTGAGTATTTTCTACCAGATTGATTGATTTTCTCTTCTCCAGTCAAACCTTGGGGGAATTTTTTTAAATGAGGGAGAATGATGTAGAACATTCCTATTACAAAAAGGATAGAAATTATATATTATTGTATTAGGATTTCTCCTTTCTTGTTAAAATAATTTCGTTTTTCTTGTAGGATTTTACTCTTTTTAGGATTTTAATTATTTTGTTCATTAGGATTGGGAGAAAATAATGCTCTTCACACTTTTCAATTAACCAAATTTTCATTATAATCAAATTATTCTACGAACTCTTCGAGTTTCAATTTTTATTCTTGTTTTAAGAATTCTAATTTCACTTCCTCACCAAAGGTGTTGGGAACACTTGTGCTGGCACCAGAGTGTTGTATATCTGGCAATATTTTAACAATGTTGATAGAGTTTGATGATATCAATTACAGGTGAATTTATTGGATGACGGAAAAGATGATTTCTTTGATCCACTGAGGTCAATGAATGGGAAGATGGAAGTTTCTGCCAACATTTTGCAACATGAAGAGATTAAATCTGACGAGACAGTCCCCAAGGAAATTTATGCTCAATCACAACAGAAGGAATGGAATTCTTTTACGAAAATCTTGATGCAAAGATTCCCTGTTTCTAAAACAATTTCGATATCTTTGGTATCACTCTTAAACGTTTATGTAGCAATTAGAATTTTTTTTTTGTTTCATTGTGTTCAAGAAGTAAGGGCTACCTTGGAATTGGTATATCGTTTTGTTACTAGGCTAGAGTAACCATGTTTTAAGGTCATCCTATTTTATGAACGTAGTGGCTAATTTTAACTTCCCAACTTTATTCCTTCTAATAGGTAGCCAGCAAAGATATGAAGGGTAGTAAAGGTATGTTGTATTTTGCAAAAACAGTTATCCTTTTCTTTTCTTTTGATTTTTTGGGTTGCACAGGTTTCTTTGTCTTTTTTGGAGTCATTTTAACTTTAAGAGAAAGTTGGCAGCAAATGAGAAATCATTGAAAGATTCGCACTTGGAGGAATTGGATGATCCTCAAAAATTTGCTGAAGATGTTAAGGTTATCAGTCAGCGGGAGTATGTCTCACGATTACTTGAACTCAAAGATGAAATCAAACTTGCTTGGCATGCAGATGACCGTGTAACATCTTTAAGGTTGTCAATTAAGGTGGGTCGTGGCTTAGATTTTTTGGTTTTGTTTGTTTAGTCTTATACTTTTGCTAGCTGTTTGTCAGAATTTCAAAATAGGGGTTTTCTTTTTGTAAGTGTTGAATTGTCGCCCCTGTTTGACAATCATTATTTCAAAACTTTTTAATTCTCATACTCATTTTCAATCATACATTTACACAATAAAATATTTTGCACATAGACTCAAAACTTTTCTTTACTTTTTAACCACGCATCCTCAAAAAAATCACTATTCAAAGCTTTATTTTCTCAAAATAATGGTTGTCAAACAGGGGCTTAGTTGTTTCACCTGGTTTAAATTCTATGTCATTATGAACTAATTGCTTTGATTTTAGAAAATCCGGAAAGTAAATTTTTAAATTTTATGTCAAGTAATATCTGAGTATCTTCAGTCTGAAACTCAATATTACAACCAAGGATTCATGCATGCACTATGTGCTTTTGATTATCAATGATTTTCTTTGCAGGTTGCCAGACTTCTTATGGATACAACCACAGTCCAGTTTTATCCAAATCTTTTTGTTCTAGCAACGGATATAATGGAAATGCTAGGTGATTTGGTATGGAATCGCATTAAGCAAAGGGCTGAGTTCAATGAAGATGGGAGATCTATTTGCCCTTTGCCAGGTTTAGTTAAGGTGTTTTTGAATCTCATTTGATCATGCTAAGTAAGCATAATATGCAATTGCTCTCCGCTTTAGTGATTTTATCTGCCTTTAACTGAGATGGTTAGGCTATCTTCAAGAAAGTCAGCTAGATGCACTGGGTAAGAAAAGTGACAGAGCTAGTGTTAATAGTATATGCAGGTGAAAAGGTTGGCCTAAAGTTATTTGACCCTTTGTAGTTTAACTAAGGAGACGAAGCCAACTAGATATGTTTGGGGTAAGGCTTGGTTGAGTTGTCAATAAGAACATGGTCAGCCTCATGTGGATTACTAGACCAACCTTGGCGTGTTTCTATATTACTGAAAGTACCCACTAAATTGTTTGTAGTTAAGAGTAATTTGTGCAATTAAGTACACATGAAAACAACCTTTGTTTTCCTCTTCTTCCTTTCTTTTCCATGGGAAGTGTAGCTTTGAAAACAAGGGATCATTTGTTGAAAGTCCAACAATGGCAAAATAATATATGAAAACATATCACACTGTGATTGCTACTGTCAGTGTCAGCCTTTCTATTGAAGGTTTTACCAGAAATGGAATTTCTTTTTTCTCTTTTCCTTCTAAGGTTACTGTAGAATGCTCTCTGCGTAGGACCACACTAAGACCAAGTCATTGTTATAATATTTCCTAACATAAGCCTTAAACTACAAATAATTTTGAACCCCGATGTCCTTTTCAAGATTGTTATTTAGTTGTAACTTTGGCAACCTGAATATGTTTGTCAAACTACAAATCTCAAGACTTTCTGTTTTATGTGGCAGATAATTTTGGAGCAGGTGATATTTGCTATGATGCCAAAGAGATCTGCAATAACTGGTTCTGCAAAATTGGTTCAGTTCGTGAGCTCCTTCCTCGCATGTGAAGTTCTTTATTCTCTTATAGTTTCGTGCTTGCTATATTATTGTCTTAATTAATTGTTGATGCTGTCTCTTCCTTTCTATATTATTATCTTGTTTAAGTTGTTGATGCTTCTCTAGTTGTTAGAGAATGCTTCTTCTGGAGATAATTGCGTTTATGTATGAACTTTCTGCTAACATTGGTATATTGTGAAATTCCAAGTAGATCTTCATATGGCGAATGAATAAAATAACTGCTGTGTACATTAATAAAACTCGGGAGCATACCTCGTGTGGTCAAACTATGTCCTCATTTTAGCTGTAAGTATGTGAGATGAAATCTATGGAACAATAATTTTATATCCTCATTCCACCTTAACTAACTCATAAACAAAGGGTATTTCATTTTAGCTGTAAGTCTGTGAGATGAAATCTAAAGATGGCCACTTTGTTCAAATAATGGCCAAGATAGTCATTACTCAGTTCAGCCTGCTTGTAGCATTCTCACTGTGATCTTACTCGGATATGGCTTTGCTGTTATAGAGAAAAAATGAAAATGAATCTTTCTTTATATTATTGAGGCTTGGTTTGACAGAATTTTTTTTGTTCAATGACTTATATAGGTAATATACAATCAAAACACTAACACAGTTTTTGAGATTAATTATTTGTGCAATTTGAATGATCAAATTATAGAGCTCCATGTAGACATTTCCATTCCTGCTACCTTAACTTCACTGCTCTACTACATCTTGGATAAGATATTTCGTTGAATTTATACTGAGAATCTGAGGAAAGACACATCAAATCAATGGGTATGCGAATTGGGAAGGAACATGTACTATCTTTAGGAAATTGAACAATTAGGCATTGTGGTTCTATGGAGTGTGGATTTTGGAAGTATAATTATCTTGGTGGTTTTGACTAATGCAGTCGACCTCTAGGGAAATATGAAGTAATTTTAAATTTAAACTTGTCAATTTTTGGTCATTTTTGTCTCCAAGTTTTCATTTTTATTTGGTCACTGGATGTCAAACACTTTGTATGCTAAGGAGACAAGACATGAGTAGAGAACATGTTACAGATCCTCTTTTTGAAGGGTAAAGGCTATGTTTTTCATTTACTGAGTTGTTATGATATTCCATATCAGCTTACATTTCTTTATTTGAATTTGAAAGGGGAATAGTTAAGAGTTGATGGAAGATGGAAGATTTTTTTTTTTTTTTTTTTGGGGCAAATCATCAACTCATCCTTAGTGTGTTTTTAGGCTCCACCAAAGGAGGATGATCGGGGTTAGAATTCCCCAACCATAATATGTATATAGAACTTCGCTTGAATACATGGGAGGGGGGGCAGAGGCCTGAACTCCAACAAAGTAGCATAAGTACAGAAGACAACAAATGAGGAGGTACTACTTCCCTTACAAGGGTAAAGAAGCAAAAGTAAACTATAGCCCTCTAACACTAGGGATGCCATATCTGTCAATTTGTATCAGGGCGCGTAATCGTCGAGGAAGGTCTAAAGATCCCTAATCCTGGTAATGGCGTTTGTTCCCAACCTGCAACGACAAGCGAGTCAGCAACCTGATTCCTCTCGCGGTATATTTGGGAAATTATGTCTCGTTTAAATGAAAGATGGTATCTGATATGTCTGAGAGTACCTTGGATACATCATGGCTCAGTTCCATGAATGATGCAATGAACATCTAAAGAGGAATCTACCTCTAACCACAAGTCAGAAAGTCCAAGCCCTCGAGCGAGAAGAATTCCATCCAGAGTAGCTTGAACTCAACCTTAAAAATAGGGCAATCACCATATAGAGAAGAGAATGTCTGGATGCACCATCCATCCTGGTCACGAATAATGCCCCCATCACAGGCAAATCCGTCATTGGATACAACCATTAGTGTTGATCTTATGGGATCCCACCGATGGAGTGTGCTAACAAACTAAGATAGGGGGTGATGGTGGAGGAGGGGTCAAATAGATATCAAACACGAAGATGGAAGATCTTCATTGCCTCCGAAAATAATCCAATCTGATGTTATCTTTATACTCTTGTCCAGAGTCGTTAAGACAATGCTATTTTACATCTTGTAGCTGGACTATTCTGATATATGAATCAGTGAACTGCTTACCTTTTAGTTTCCTTTTTTCATTTGTGCTTGAAATCTACACTGTCTGTTCATGCTGATAACTTTGTATGCCAGCTATCTGGAGCTTTCCATGTTGCACTGCTGGCGCTTCCTTCTTGACCATCCCATGGATAGCCTTCATCGCTTGGTTATGATGACAAGGGGCATTGCTGATCCGCTGGTGTCTGCCTACTGCCGCTTGTACTTGGCACGATGTGCTCAAAGACTGCCACAACGTGATACAGGTGCTAATTCATGTTTTCTATTTTCTTATGCAAGAGAGGACAATGTTTTCTTGATATCTTCTAAGCAGAGGTCAACCACTTAACTAGCTTGTGCCACTATCCGTTGTCCAGTTAAAATTTTAACTAGGAAAACTTCTGCGATCACCCAATTTTATATCCTTACATTTTCCAGAGGAAAACTGAAAAAGTTATGTATCTTATTGCCAGGTGTTGGCTTATCATTACCAATATATGATTTGACTCAGTTCAAAAGTTTGTAGAAAACTGTCTAAACCCATTTCATTAAAACTCACATCATGGTGTGCTCTGGTTCGACTCTAGATCTTAAAAGCATGTGTTTTAGTCCCCCTAGATTTTCCTGTATGGATATCCATGCATGGTTTTCATTTTAAATATTATTTCTTATTGCAAGTCATGGATAAACGTGTTACATGGCAGGATATTTGATTCGTTGCATTAATGACCTGAACGTGCAATTATTGCGCCTTATATCAGCGAGAGAGAGCACATCTGGAAATTTTTCTGGAAACAGTAAATTGCTTGTTAACCTGATTGAACCGACTATTGAGTATATCATAAAATGCTTATTCAAGGATCTAAACCAGGTCAGTCACGAAATATGTTCCTGCTATGCTTCTTTGCCAGTACAGTTGCTATGATGGGGTTGATATGCTGATGCTAGGTTATTTTCATATACAGATACAATTCTTTTCATTCATAGAGTTTGACATTGAACAATGAGAATAATTGCAGCCGTTCTATTTGGCACAACTCTGCATGGTGTTTCTTCAATCTTCTTGTTACTTAAGTCAATATTATATGTAAAATTGGCCTGGATGTTTTGGCATTTTAACTCATTCTGTGGCAATTCCATATGACGGTATAGGTTTATTTATTTATTTTTTTGTGGGCCTTCATGTGGGGATGTTAAATCGTTCCCCAGTTCTTATTTTTTCAAATTATTGTACAATTTTCACGTTTAATTGTTAATCTTCTGGGCTTGTTTCTCTCATATCAGAGTGGAACCAGTTCTACATTCTCTTATTTGTTTGTTTAAGTTATTATCCTCCCTGCTGTTGTGACTGGCTCATTTTTTTATTGTGGTTCCATATCCTTGTGAATCCTTCATTCTTGTACTTAAACTTTGATTTTCTAAAATATGGAAACTTTTCGTCATTAGATTATGTTGTGAAGTTGCTTCTGATTTAGCCCTTGATTACTGGTTAATGTTTAGGTTTTTACACTATGATCTGTTTTTTTAATAGTTGGTCTTCCTTGTACTGTCATTAAGATGGCTTGACTGATGGATGACATGAATACTCCATGACAGATGGAAATCAGAAATATGCTTGAGGCACTTGGAATGAGGAGAAACCAATCAGACTCTTTTGAAAACTGTTCATTCGTCTCGATAATTCTTCATCATATACTGAAGGAACTTCCTCTTGGATTCCTTTGTTCTAATTCTTTCGAGATGCTTCATCTCATTGAATGTACTGATGATTTCTCCTTCGAACAGGTATCTATCTTGAGATTTTCATGCAGTATACTTCTATGTTTATGATGCTTAAGTTGCAGTTTCCAGACTTCCAATCTGGGCAGATTAACTCTTCAATATGCAGTGTTTGAATTACAAATTACTTGGATTTAGGCTGTGTGAAAGGATACCTGAAGTCAGCAATGTCGACCTAATAGTAGAAAAAATTGTCCAGGTATTATGATTTTACCCCCTCTGTTTTATTATGCAGAACTGATTCTTTGCTATGGCATTATTATCTTTATTTATTATAGATGGCTATAGTGGATTCTGTATGCTACCATGATACATTTAAAGCTTGTTTGGAACAGATATTTCCAAGGAAAAATGAATTATTATTATTATTTTTATTTATTTATTTATTTTTTGGAGAATGTGTGTTTAAAAAGTGGGAAAAAATTGAAGGTCCCCTAGAATGTGTGTTGAAAGCAATTTTGGGGAAAAATGATTTTTAAAAAATCTTTGACAAACAAGCCTTTAATCAGAGACTTTGAATCCTGATTCTTTGTTGCCTGATTTTGCTGAGTTAGAAATGAATTGATTGTGTTTTAAGAGTTTCTCATCCAGCTGTTCCTGTTGGCTAAACTAAGAACAATTCATTTAAATGAAAATCAGTTGTTAGATTGGCATATGGGTTAGTTGTCCGCTTGACCACATTCTTACTGTTTACTTAATATCATCTCTACTTGTTTACATTCTAATAACTCTCTTCATTCTCCAATCAAGTTGTCTCAACATTCTTTTTCTGTCTATAACACCTTTCTTTTTTCCTTTAGGCTTTAAATTGGCTTCAAGTGTCTTCAGGATTCATTTCATCATCATAAGCCAAACAGTTCTGCTTCTTATTAAGAATTCTAGAATAGATTTTTGAGAGATTTTCATATTTCAGGTTATATCTAGTTACAACAGCCTGGATGCATATTTAAAGGTTGCGGATGCTTATTTGGACATAATATTCGAGAATCAGTTTGTAAGTTCAACTTTTTTGTCTAGAAAAAAGTTATTTTTTTCTGTTTTACATGATCGATCTTCTAAATGCGCACATGTTAAATTGCTTTTGATTATTGAATAAAGATATAGTGGTTTCTATGATAAAGAATAACATGATCATTTGAGGGATATCCTTGCAAAGAAGATAAAGAAAGATAATTTTTGGAGTAGTATATTATTGAAATATTTGATTTAGAGCATCTTCGATGTAATCGTGAATTGATCAAAAATTGTGTCACATAAGCATGAATAGATGGTGTTTGAAAAAATTCCTTTCCAATGCTAGACTACGAAACTCCATCAAGGTGACATAATAAAAAAATAGACAACATCTAGAGCTTTGTCTAGATTCAGAAGCTCTATTAGACGAAGTAACTCAGCAAAATGATATTTCTTTTCCAAATTTATATATTCTATCCAGATTTGATTTTGATTTTTTTTTTATTTTAAGAAAATAAAGGACACCTAGATAACAATCCATAGAATGTATTAGAGACTAATTTAATACTTAAGTCTCTTTTTATTAGACATTAATGCCATGTAGACCAGAAGTCTTTCAACTTCCATGCCACCTAGATAGCAGTTCATAGAATGCATTGGAGATGATCTTAACGTGTTCAGCAGTTTCCTTTTCCAGTATAACTAGTGTAGTATATATTCAGATTCCACGGAGATTCTGTTTTTTTGTCCTTTTCTTTTCTTTGTATTGGAAAGATTATGGTAAACTTTTATAGTTTTATTGCACAAGTTATGGTTAGTATTTGAAGAATATTCACAAGGAAGATTATGGTAGGCAGTTATAACTTTCCTATTTGGTTATTTGTAACCATGTGAATATGATCTTTCACTTTGTAATTTTGAGGACAAGAGAAGACTGGAGTTATATAAATTTTCTAAACCTCTTTGTCTTCTTTCTCAATACTTTTACTTCGCAATTTCCAACACGTTATCATAGCAAGATTGGATCTTGCATTGAGTTAAACTAGCTTTTGCTTCTTTTCTCTGGTGAGCGGTCTTGTGCCTCCCATTCAGTCAATATATTTTGATAGACTTATAGTGGCTTCACAGTTCCACTTAAATTCTCTTTTGCTGTGTGGACAAGGATGTCCCATGTTTTCTGCTCATGCCAATGTTTTCTAGACCCAGTTTTTTGGAGTTGACGATTTGCATTTGATTTTGGCAATTTGATTTCTGCGTGGGCTCGTCGGGCAGGCTTGGTTAGGTTCTTAAATTTCTTAACCAATTTAATTATATGTTTTAGCTACTCTGGAGTTTTAGAAGAAGCCTCTTTCCTGCTATTTAAAGACACTGGTCCTAATAATTTCTGTCCTTCACTAGTTGGCTTTTGCTATCGGTCTTTTCTGCTCCTGTTGTTGTTGGAGTGTGCAATTTGTGACCTTTGTTCAAAGGCGCTTCCGCTACCTCCTTATCAAATTCATCAATCAAAAAAGCTTTTTCTCCTCAGTTTGTTGTTGCTCGACCAAGTGAGCTTCAGTTTATTTGGTTCTTTTATTTGTCTCTAATAGAGGGCAACTTGTCTTTTCTTGCATTGGACTTTGTGCACAACCTATTTGCACATTTTTTGTCCTTTTGCTGTAGGAGCTTATACCCTCTATGTAGCCATTCTTAGTTTTAAGTAAAGAGTCTAATGACCTCTGGCTTGGTGGCAAGAGCAAATTATTCAGCCATGTTATTGCATCAAACTCGATGGGGCTCTATAATTCAGTTGTATCTTTCGGAAATTCCTACTGATTTTATATTCATATTGTAAATGTTGATGGAGGTGTTAATATATGTCTTCAGGGAAGACAATTAGCTGCATTCTGAGTTAAAAGGATTTTCTTGTGCGACGTTCAGTCAAATTCTAGATAAGTTGCGAATGAGAAATATCTCCTCACTAATTTGAGGGAAATGTTGGAAGATTTGACTTTCCTTGTTCACTAGTTTCCTTTTTCAGCACAACTAGTGTATAATACTTTCTGATTATGGAGAGAATACTTTGTTATCCTTTTCTTTTCTTTGTAGAGGAAAAGATTTAAATTTGTAGGAAGATTAAGATCGATATTCATAAGTTTCCTATTTTTGGTTATTTGTATCCCTGTAGAATGGATCTTTTACCATGTGATTTAAAATACAGAAAAGAGTTATACAAATCTTGGTAGGTTCTATGTCATCCTTTTTTTGGTGAATTATTGAATGACAACCATATATTTTAGTGTTGCATTTTCAGCTAAATTTATTAGCTTCTACACGAACTTTGTAGATTCCTACTGGAATACATAAAGGTAAAGAAGAATAGTTGTAAGCAGAAAATCCAAGGAAATGTTCACATACGAATACATTATATGCAGACACGAGTTCTGGTCTCCAACAGATTCCTCCCCCAGTCCTCTAGCTAGATGCTACTTCACTATTTGTGATCTCCAGGTGTAGTCTGCTACTAATGCAAACGAAGCCAAGTCCATGATATATTTGTTTTGGGAGGAGGAAGCAGAAGTAGGAAAGGGAAAAGAGAATTCTTTTTATTTTATTTCCAGTGATATGTAGCAAATTCAAAGGGCATAACAATTTGAAAGAAATTAATAGAATTTCTTTCCCATCCATTGTACCAAAGCGGGAGGAAAATACAGTTAACACAGATTCCCTTCTAATTTTTCTTTCTGCCAACTTCTCCCTCCGGTCAAGCACACCCTTAATGCTACAGTCAAGGTTAGCAAGCAAAGTAAACTTGGTGCTTTCTCTTTTATTTAGCTATTTATTGGGGCAAGGTGCCAAAAGTTGACCGATTCTTGGTTTTGAAAGCAATTTTTCTGTAGCTATATTCTTGCGGTTAAAGAAGTTAATCTGGAATGTTCTTTACAAGATCTAGACCACTTTATTCTTAGGCAGGGTTGTAGAAAAACTTAATATTTTGTGGCGATTTTAGTTCTCAGCGTAATCTGTAAGTGAGAATTTGTACTCTGGGTAACAAGGAGATTCTTTGTTCTGGAAGCTCGCATCTCTCTAATTCACATCCGTTTTACAGGAAACTTATCTAAATGTGATCCTGGATGGCATATTTCAACGTGCACGAGAAGATGAGATTGGTGAAAATGAACTGGCAAGCTTGCAGTCAATTTTCTTGAAACTTCTTACACATTTTGCCAATATTGAAAACATATTAGCTCTGGTATGCTTCTAATTGAAATGTAATATAGTTATAGAACTTGGGAATTTTTTGAAGTTGTTCGTTATACTACTGTTGCAGATATTGTTAGTGATCACTTTTTCATTCTTCACTTGCGCATTTGGGTTTCAAAACTTCCAGTGGCCTAGTCATAATATCTCTATATCATCACCGCACAAATATCACGTGGTTTGAGATCCTTGTAAACAATTTTGACTAATCACTATTAAAATCTAATGCTTTTGTAGAATCATTTCATTGACGTCTTAGATGTGATGTATGGGAGCTCAAGAAACACTATCAATATGCACATTCTTAGTATGGCCACAAGGTATAATTCTTTGCCCCCATAAAGAGTTCATAAGTAAGTCTTTTTTGTATTATGGAATCACGTTTCCCGTATTACTGAAACCTGTTCGAGTGCAGTGATAAACAGACTTCAGTTTCGTCTTTAAATATACTGACAAGAATGGTCTGGCTGATTATCTAGTTTTAGTTAGGATGATCATTTCCAGCCATCGGACTGATTGTCAATGTTTTGCAATCTGTTGTATTTTGGTACTTATTGATGAAAATTTTCTAATACATGGAATCTTTTGTGCACCAGTTTTTGCATGTGGAAAGATAAGATTTTCAGAAGTTTTTGGTTTCTCTATTCTCAAAAATTTGCTGAGCTATCCTGTTATCACTTATATTTGCAGGAATGGTTGTGTACGAGATCCAACGGTCATTGAGGTTCTATTTGAAGTTTCTCAGGCCTTGTGTGATGGTGTAGACTTCTTAAATATAAGAAAGGATGATTATCAACATCCAGCACATCTGATTTCCCAATTTGTATATATGGTAACCTACTTCTAGTTTCAATTATTATAGTTTCAGAGTAATGGGTGCAATGCAGTTGACTATCACAGGGCTAAGAATTTGGTTTGCCAACACATATTAGTGCATGTTACTTTCAGGTTGACTATGGTCCGGAGGTCGAACAACATTTAACTTTTCTCACTGAATGTCGTGCAGCTTTTGGAAGCATGAGTGTACTCCAGGTTTTTCTTTTCTTTTCCACATATAAAAATGTTTCTCAATCAAGAATTTTCATAATGTACTCGAATCGCTAGATTAAGAAAAAAAATTATGTACATGAATTGCAATTTGTTTCTCACTTCCACCATCTTATGTAAGGTAGATTATCAAATTTCTCATTATACACTATGATAAAATACGATACTTCAAATGCTAATACGAAGTCGGTATCTTCTGACATAATCTATTATGACATCAAGATCTATGATCTCTGGAGATTAGAGATTTAATACTATCAATCATAACATTACTACAATGGCCTTGAGATGTGAAAATCTATTCAAATATGCATGTGTTTATCCTTCTTCTGACACTAAAATTCTACATTTATATGGGAAAGTCTAACATGAAATAAGTAGGTGTCCTAGTTAAACAACTAACTACAGGTATGACTAGAAAGATGTTACAGATATAGAGGACGTGTTGCGGGCATGGAGGAGAAAGCTTCGGGATAACGATAGTAAGTTTGTATGGAATCTTATCCTGGGATGCATTATTTGGTGTGTGTGGAGGGAGATGAACAACCGATGTTTTGAAGACCAAACACGGACCACAGAGCAAATTCGAGAATTCTTTTATCTGACTTTGTATAGTTGGTTTAATGCCACGACTAGTAATCCTATATAGGGGCTGCCCAACTTTATGTCTTTTCTTTCTTGTTTAAGTTGATTATACACTTCCTGTGTATTCTTCTTTGATTAATAAAATTGTTGATTACCTATCAAAAAAAAAGATACTACAATAGTATCCAATTTTTTGTATGTTTAAAATTGTAACACCCCCTTTTCAAGTTTTAGATGAACACCTTATTTCAAGAATTAAAAAACACTTTCTCCCCAAGTTTCTTGATGAACTCAGCATACAATTAATGAAAGAATTTAGTATTTTTTGTTGTACATTTCTAGAATAAAATACACCAGTACAAAACAAGGAAAAAGGCATATCCTTTTTCTCCTATCTCTATGGACCTTATGAAAGGAGAGGGCTGAAGATGCTTTTGGAACTAACAGTCACAGGATCAAATACATGTGCTCTACTTGTTTTACATTTTAGTTTCTTTGTGATTTGAGACTTTTCCATATCATGGGCGGGCCCTTTTTTCTTTAAGTTATTTTGACGGCGGAGGTTTTTTTTAGTTGATAATACTCTATTCTGTGTACCCATGTGTATCTTGGTCTTGCATTACGCACAAGGTTGATTGTTCGGAGTTTTGGTGCTGTTCGTACTTGATATAGAAATAAACATTCCACCCGTACATAATAATTTCTAAACTTGGCTTGCAGGAGACCCTCGTTCACTCCAGCAATAATTTAGCTGTTAAATCCATGAGAGATGGAAATAATAATATCAATTTCATCAAATCTTGTCTAGCATTTAATGAAGTTACAATACCTTCAATTCTCACTCGCCGGAGACAGTTGAATCTTTATCTTGAAACAGCTGAGGTATCAATTTCATGTTCAATTTTACTATCATATACGGATAAATATAAGCTGATATACTTTTCTTTTTCATGTACCAGGTTGCATTATTGGGTGGCTTTATTTCTCATTCGGATGTGTTGATAGATGCAGCAGTGAATTGTTTGCGAAATGTAGAGCCAGATGATGGTTAGTCAAATACTTCAACCAGATAACTGTGGCAACTAGTTGTTTCACTGGAATTATTTGATAACATCATTTTTCACGAGGATAAATATAAGTGCAATATCATATACAACAGCTGTTATAAATCTATACTAGAAAAGTTTGGTAATATCTATAAATTCCAGTACTCCCTTCCTTTCATGTGAATTGGCTGAGTCTGACTTGGATCTGTTCATCAGAAGATAGTATGACTCGTTTCATTTGTCATTTTTATCCAAATTGAGTCAAGCAGTCCAGCTTTAGAAAGGAAAAATCAATCTAACATCTCTCTTTTCCCCAATCACCCCAAGCTAACCAGACACTTCCACTCCTCCTCCATCAAGCTATGTATGATGCTCAGACTCTTCGAAATGGCAGTACCCGTGTCGACACGACACGACACGATACGGGTATGGGTACTCTATCCAGACACGGCAATTTATATAGGGGTTTATATCTTCCATATGTTACACAATTTTCGTGATTTTAGTCAAATGAGTTATCGTTTTCATTGCTACTAATATTTTTAGGCTAATTAGGTTGACAAAAAAGTCTTATTAACAGTGTTGATAGGTTAATAAGGTTGACAAAAAACATATTAATGAAAGTTGGACTTTTTTTAGCTACTTCCCCGTATCCTACATTTTAGAAGAGGCTTATTAACACAAAACGTCCCTACGTTTGGCCTTAAGTGTGCAAAATGTCCTTACGTTTCAATTTTTTTGCATTTTTATCCCTATTTACACGCTTTATTGTGGAAAATGTCATTTTCATCAATTTTTATCCAATTTCTCAATAAAATTTTTTTGAAAAATTTGGGCCTATGTTTGCAATTAATTCTTTATTTATTATTTTCTTTTTTTGTTTTATTTAAATAAGAGGGTATATTTGTCATTTCACGAATTTTTATTAAGAAATTGGATAAAAATGGCGTTTTTCACAATGAAACGTATAAATAGGGGTGAAAATGCAAAAAATTGAAATGTATGGACATCTTGCACACTAAGGACCAAACGTAGGAACCTTTTGTGCTAATAAGCATTTTAGAAAATAAAAGACTTAACACGTAGACCCGTAGCTGAGTCCGAGTATCATAGCCATCAACTGCAACCGCATCTTGCTATTGTCTTCAGCACCATATTAGAAGTTCCTATAAACCCAACCACTTGCAATAAATAATTCAAGGGGATTAAGAAAATGATCTAGATAATCCTACCAAAAATCCACATCATTAGATGGCAGAGTTACTGCCTCCCTTACTGTTATCTTACTTAAGATCTACAGTTACAGAGCACCACAAACTACAATTCCTCATTAACGTAACCAAAATCTTTTCTCCTCACCGATTAACTCCTCATTGAACCGTTGTATAGTTTCAATCTACGGAATATGGCTTGATGGGGAGTGTTTGCAACAGTGATGGGGGCATAGATTTCATGCTGGTGTTTGTGTGATGTTAGTAATGGTGGTAAGTGTTTTGGAAATGGTTTCCTGGGGATGTTGACAATTCTTAGGAATTTGGGAGTGATGGGGTCTGTTGGCTCTCTCTTCCTGAGTCCTCTGATGCAACTTTTCATTACATGTTTAATCGAACTGAATCAGTGGCTTAGGACTTGGGATCTGATGGTTCTAACGACACTTAACATGCAGAGATAGTTCTCGTGATAATCACCTTATCTTGAAGGATTCACTGCTCTAGATTAATAAAATGAAGAAATGGTATATATTTTTAATGAACCGAGTGTTTCATTCACGGAACGTTTCTAGTTCTACTATTTGTCTATAGTAGGATACAAATAATAATATTCTAGAACAATTTCTGGTACCTCATCCCACTGAAATATGTACTTCACTTGAATCATAAATTTACTTGAAGCTAATCTGTGGCTTGAAAAGAGATCTTTTTGATGCTAAATTTTCTGGTGACTTGGTTTGTTTTCATTGTCGCTTCAAGTCCTTATTTCTCATTTTTAATCTTTAATATTCTATTTCATTTTTCTTTCACATCCTGCTTGGTACTATTTTAGTGCAAAAGTAAGTGCTGAATCAGTGAGATTTTCCTATAGGCTTTCTGGTGCCTGGTGATGTTGATGGGATAATCTCGTTAATATGCAAATTATGTGGCATCATGGTGATGGTTCCAGGTTTACTTTCCTCCTTTTTTTTTTTCTTCACTTGGTGAAACATATGGTTGGCACCCAACTATTACAGATTCCTTGCTTATCTGTTTATTGCTTCTATATAATTAGAAGCTATATCTGTCTTTGCAGAAATCAACTGGAAGTAGCTTAGTTATCTTTTAATCTTTCTCAACTATGTTCCTGATGTCACCTATTTATAATTGAAGGGAGCCTTGAACAAGGAGTTGCTTGCATCCCAAAGCTTGTGCTGTCTATCCTGGACTCTCAATCATGGTGAATTCCATATCATATTTTTTCTTGAACTTGTGTTATTCACTTTGTTCCTATTGATAATTCATTTCACTGTTACAGGATGTTGCCAAGATTGAAAATCAAGGTGTCATGCGCAATCATTTCATTGTCTGCAGGATTAACCCAAAATCCACTTCCATACCATGCATCCAGCAGAGAGGTACTTCTGTTATGTTGCCGAAGCTTGGTACTTGTGGATCCAAGTTTTATACTTCATTTCCTCAGTACCTGCTATGTTTATATGATTCTGGCTGCTCAATATTTGGTAGAATACCTCTCAAATTATTTTGGTACAATCAGAGTTTGGAAGAGAGGATATTTGAAATAGTTTTAGTGGGTTACTATTAAAATGGCTTGAGGTAAAGGGATTCACATTTCTGTCTTGACCTGGTATCCCCCCCTTATTATTGGAGCTGGGACTGGGTGAATCTTGCCTAAGATTATTTTTGTATGTATACAACCTGGTATCCCCCCTTATAATTGGAGCTGGGACTGGGTGAGTCTTGCCTAAGACAATTTTTGTATGTATACAAAAATATGTACAAACATCCAAAACAGAAAAACCTGAAGAACCCAAAGCAGACATGAAAAAGAAAAAGTTTGAAGAAGCCAAGTGCGAACAACCTTATATTTCTTATCTATGAAGCTTTATAATGCTTCGTACTGCATTTAAGATTCCACAATTAGATGTCAAATTTCGACAGTTAGTTTTTTTCTCACTCATATTAACCAAAGCTTTTGCATTATGAACGTAATAGTTTACTTACAGAAGAAATTTAATAAAAGCAAAAGCTATGTTCTAGTTGAATTCAGTAAAGTTTGTTTTCGAAGTGAACAACACTTGGGAAGTTGTGACATTGCCCCTTGATTTGAGGAGTGAGTTTGAAGTCTTATTTGATCTTCTCAAAGGGGACAATGGCTGTTATTTTGCAAGTCTTTGCTAGAATGACATAATCTAGTAACATATTTTTGCTTGTTGGTGCCAAGGTACAGATATTCATCTCTCTCACTACACACACACACTTCTATCTACGTATGTACCCTTCTGGTTGTATTCCTTATTTGTACACCATAATATTGATTTCTGAACTGTTCAGGTAATGGGCAATGACAAATTGTTCTTTGGTTTACCGGTATATCCTCAAGAACTTTTGTCATTTTCTGCTGTTATTCTTCAGAAAATTGTGAATGTTGTTTTGGAAGAGACTTCTATGGTAAGTTGGCTTTCTTATTTTCCTCCTCCCTTTTTAAAACTCCAATTGTTTTTTGTTTTTATTTCTCTTTGTAAATTATATTTACAACATAAATGGGCATAATTTGAATTACTATCTATTGCACTTATGGACTAATACATGTATTGCCAAATTCGAATGCTTGCACTTAGGTTGTTCGAGGAAAGCTTGCACTGGAAGCTTGCAACTGTATAGCATCATCCTTTACAGTGAGTGTAACAACCTATACCTCAATTTTGCTTCCCTACATGACCATTAGGCAGTACTTGGTAATATGCTGACCCAATGGTGCAAGAACACAAGTTTCTTAGTGCTAGGGATTAATCTCATATGATTTTATTTAAAACTGAGAAGTCCAGATACCCAAATAAGTATCTTTAAGTTACCATATCTTTCTTTTCTTTTCACTTAAAAGTGAGACTTGCAAGTTTTTGATATTTATACTAAAAATGCAGGGGTACATTCACATATTTTCGACATTTGTTTTTTGTTTTGTTTTGCATATTACAGATGTCTGATGAAATGTTGGCAGTTAACTCGAAATTACTTGAAATTGCAAAGTCATGCTTGAGTGCAGATGACAAGTATTTAAGACGTACCTTGAAGTTCTTACATATGGAGTAACTCGTGTAGAATCGGTTTTTCTTTTTGTTTATTAATAGACAGGAAATAATTGTACAATTTGTGTATTATTATTGTCCGGTAGTGCGAGTTCTAACCCAAATTTGTATATGAAAGTTCAATACATTTTCTGTCTTGCTGCCGTGGAAATTATGAACACGTACTTTACTTGTGAAGACTAATTGTTTGAGTTAAAAACTATTATGTATCATTGTTTTCATATCTTCTCCTTTAGGTTGCTTTTATGTTTTTGGTTACAGGAATAAGCCTTTTAAGAGCATTTTCGAAAGACTTTCTATTTTAAAAGAGCATATTTTATTATTTAGAGAACATTTATAAATTCAGAGTAAAAAAATTGAAGTATTCCAACAGACTCTTTATATTTAATATTTAATTTTACTACTTTCAAAAAATATTTATTATTTTTCCCCTTTTTATTTTCACTAACTTCTAAATTATTAGATTATTTTTTCCATTGAAAATTAAAATACTTTGAATGCATTTAATTATAGTGAGAGTCGAACTCAGTTTCTAAATTAAAATGTTAATTTAAAGAATTTCTTGAAATATAATTTTAAAGGTTGACTCTTTACATTAGAGAGTATTTCATATTTAAAAAGTCACTGTGGGATGCTCTAACCAAGCAACAAGTATCACATAAAGCCTCCATTAGACAAAGTTGTACATCATTAATAAAAATAATAGTAGTAGATTACACAAATGTGTGAATAATAAATGTTTAATAGTTATGAATGTGTGGTTAAATTAATGTGCAACGTTAACTGAATTTTTAAACTATTTATGAATTAGCAGCCAAATCGAGGCTAAAAGCCTAAAACTTAAAACACAAACTACTATTATTATTTAGGGCCAATGTTTATAAATTAATTCAAAACGTCACAAAAAACGTAGAATTTAATCAGTCCATTTAGGATTATACTTCATACCAGTATGAAAGCCGTCACGTTGTGGGTAACAATATTCCTCTCTTCAAAAATAAAATGTAACTGTTAAGTAATAAACAAATATATGATAAAAGCACCGCATTCAGAGTACAGGTAAAATTTATGTGCCTATTTGTTAGTATTTTTAAGTACTTATAAATTATGAATTATATACGTAATGATAAGATAATATGTGTGGGTTCTACGAAACATGGTTTAAGCCAAGTTCTTTTGCAAAATGAAACATAAAAGTGGAAATTACATAGACCAAGTATTTTCAAGATCTCAATTCATAATTAAGAATTATAAGTTTTTCTTTCAAAAATCATATATAATTAAAATTTTAAATAATAAGAATATAAAATTAAACTAATCCACCCCCACCAAGCGGTGTTACACAAAGCAACACGGTAGGCATGGCATCGGAGCCTCTAAACTTAGAGTCGCAGTAGTTGCAGCGATCCGTACAAGTCCAGCCTCGCAAGGCGACGCCTCTGCTCACAGCGTTGAGGCTCGGCATCGGAGCCTCCGCCTCTCGACGATCTATGCCTGGTCTTTGGTTGTGGTGTTTTGCCGATTTGTGGTGGTCAATGGTTTGCGATCGCTATTGTGACAGCGACAGCGCAATGCGATGGTTGTGCGTTTGTGCATTACATCGTGATTTGGTGATGGTTTTTGTTGGTGCGGTGGTGTTAGATCATGGTGCATCTGAAAGGGGTTTGTTGGATCTGGTGGTGGAGTGGCTTTTGTTGGTGGAGGTGGTGAATCTAGCATGGATATGTCGATGACAGTGGTGGTTTTGTAGTAAAAAATGATGTTTTGTTGGTTGTTGTGGTGGTATGGTGGTGGTGGTGATCTGAAAAGGGGTGTTGGATTTAATGGTGGGGGTGGCTTTTGTTGGTGGAGGTGATGGTGGTGGTAGATTTGGAGTGGATATGTCGATGGCATTGTGGTTTTGTAGTTGAAAATGGTGGTGATTTTGAAATTGAAAATGGTAGTTTGTTGGAGGTGTTGGTGGCCCGGTGGATTAGGATTGGGTGGGGTGGGGGTAGGGGTGGGATTAAAAGGGTTTGTGACCAATGATTGGATATTTCGTGACTAAAAAATAACACGTGACCAATAAATTGTGACAAACAAATAATACGTGAACTAAAAATTTTAGTTGTGACTTATAAAATTTTTAATTTGTGATATAATTTTTTGATTTGTGATCGATGAATAAATTGTGACCTATAAAATTTTTGATTTATGATAAAAAATAATTTGTGACCAATTAATTCAAAAATTTATGATCAAATTGTATAGAATTGTGATCTTAATACATTTAATTAATTATTTTATAAATAAAAATTAATAATATCTAATTTTTGAAGTTTTAAACCTTATTTCTTAATTTTAAAATAGATCATAGTCAATTTTCTAAAAACCTAGTCTAAGTGGCGTTTAGGCTCGAAGCTCGGGCAAAATGACTAGCTTCGCGTCTAGACCTTTTTTTTTTTGGGAGCACTTTTGGCTGCCCAGAAAATTTTTTTTTTTTATCATTTGCACAGTTAAGTGGGACTCGGGCTCAGACAAGGCAGCCGAAATGTTGGACTCTTTTACTGCAGAATGACATTTTCGCCCTTAACATTTAATTCAGTTGTCATGATAAATAGACATTTTTGGTATTTCACGTTTAAAATTTCAAGAACTGCTGCCTTCATGGGACCCATGTTGAAGTTCCAACGATCAATTAATTGCTGCTTTTTGAGAGAAAAGCTCTCCCAGATAGGCACTTATTTTTTTCCCCCTTTAAAAAAAAAAAAAAAAAAATCTTTATTTGACTTTAGCTTATTATTTAAAAAAAAAAAAAAAACTTTCATTTGACTTTAATTTCAACTTTTTAAAAAGATTTTATCTGTACAAAAGTTAAAAATAACTTTATCTAAATAGTTAAATTCGATTTAAGCTATGGTACTATCTACATTATGTAATTATGGTCTTGAAATTCGTTACTTTGTTGCGAACTCTAAAAGTATGTATGTCCTATAAATTTATTAATTAGGATTTGACTAGTTGAAAATTAAAAGTATGAAAAATATTTTAATATTTGCATTTCGACAATTTGAAAATTGTATAATTGGCTAACGGTAGGAATTATTAAGTAAATATAGTATTTTATAATTTTAGATATCTGAAAGTGGAATTTTACATAGAGATTGTGTTTGCGGAGGTGGTGTAATAGTTTGGTGAAATAAATTTATTTTGAAGTCTCCTTAAAAAACAGGGTAGTCAAAGGAAGGAGTCGAGTACCTTTCTAGTTTTTGCTGGTATCGTACTTTTTTGCAATATGCTTTTGAGTTTGCAGGAGGGGAGTAAACTATGTTGCTTCTTCCATTTACAAGTAAGATCTCTATTTCTGATTTCTTGAAACTTTCTTCCTCTGTCTTTCATGGTAGGTTTCAATGATTCTATGAATTTTAGTTCATGTTTTAGTGTTTAATGGGTCGCGTCAATATTATTCAAAATGTCTTTGTCCAGAGTTAGATGAAGATGAAAAGCCAACAAATACTGGTGGTTACCGTGCTGTTGCCCTCTCTTATAGAAACACTGATGATTCTGCTGACCAAAGGAATGATGATGCTGGGTTGGAGTTGTCTAGATTTTCCCCTTCCTTCCCTGTTCCTGGAAGCCTTTCTCAAACCTTGGTAAGTTTGGGCTTTTCGGCCTAAGGATTTTTGTGTATTTCCAAATGTCCGATCTTTTTTCTTTCTTGCTAACCGGATTTCCCCAAGATGGACAACTAATAATTGTCGAAGGTGCATATGTTATCTAAGAGTCACTGTGTCTAAGTTTTCAGTGTAAGGATTTTAATCGAACATGTGGACTTATACGTGAAATATTGTGTATTAAATTAAGGGAAAATTACCTCAAAACCTGCCTTTAAATATTACATTTCAAAAAAAAAAGGAGATTTAAGTTTTTTTTCACAAATTAGGTGGTAAATTAGATTAATTAAAAGAATAAATTAAATTACCACCCAATACAACGTACCCCACCCCCAATCCAAAATCCCCAAATCATTTCTTGACTTCCCTCTCTTCTCCACACTTTACCCTCTCTTTCAGCTGCAAAAATCAGTCGCTACGCACAGTGGTGCCTCCGGGTTGGAGGTGCTAATGCTGCTCGTCGCCGTCGACGTCGCTGCTGCAAGCAATCGTCAGTCGCGCCACTTCAACTCGCTGCTGCTTCGACACGATGTTGGTGCGGATGTTAGATTTGGGTGAGATGGTGATGCGATGGCGGGTAGTAGGATGGTGGTGGTGGTGGTTGTGCGAATATACGTGGCGGTTGGGAGAATCTGTTAAATTGTGNGGTGGTTATGGTGGCGAGTTGGTGGCTTGGAGGAGGTGCAGCCTGCTTTTGATGCTTTATTTGTTCTCTTCTGTCTCAGAGTCCCATTACACCCCTAAATCCTGCAATTGACCAATTGATAGTTCACGCAAGCTGGGGAGATTCTTAAGATGGGCTTCTGTTATGACACCTTCCCACAAGTTTTCAGACAAGTCGACTGCTTCCAAGGAAACAAGTTCTCCAAAACTCACTGGGATTTTTCTGCTCATTTGTTTCTGGAATTGAACCTCCGAAAGAGTTGTGCCAGAGACGAAGATATATCAGATTCTTGAGGCTGCCAAGTGAATTGGGAAGGTTTCCAGTCAGTTTACTGAATCACAAATCTAGTGTCTCCAGCCTGTTGTTTGACCTTTCGTGACCATTTGTGACCGTTTGTCACCGATCGTGACCGTCTGTGACCGTTTGTTACTAATTAATTGTGACTTGTTGTGACCAACTGTGACCAATTAT
>CAIGRT010063099.1:0-20047 GCA_903798405.1 Fraxinus platypoda | reverse complement strand
GATTTTTGAAAGTGGAAATCTAAAATCAGGGTGGGGTGTAATTTCTTCTTTCATATAAATGGATGAATCCGCAGTAACTTGAATTTGTTAGTCCGTCCACCCCGGCCCTCAAAGAAATTTTTTTGGCTAATCAATAGTTACACAACTAGTAATACATTTGTTATGATAAATTAAACAGTACTCGACAAAACATCACCAGAAGCTGAGCTTGTAAACATGTACATATGCATGTCCTCTGTAATACATAATCTTGTCCAAAAAAGGCGAAAATTTTAAAACGTCATTTCTGATAAGTAGCGAAAATAAAAAATTAATTATTGCAATCCAGAAATATCTTGTAAATGGAATTAGATATCTGCAGCTGGAATCTTTCTTGCTCCAAAATTTGCCAATAAATCCAAAGATTAGTCCAAACTAGGAGCCTGTTCGGTTGGATTGGATTCAAAAACATCTGAATTAGATGCGTCTGGTTCGTCTAGAAGCTCCCGAGATTGAATAGATTCCTTGTAAACTAGAGTGTCCTTGAAATCTGTTGCTCCCTCATTGTACGTGGCCACAGCAATGCCACAAGCAATTAACTACAAACAAGAAGATGTCAATGGCAAATCCAGAGGCAATGAACACTATAGGGAAAATCGGGAGGGAGAGAGTATTATAATGCACTTACAAACAGAAAACTTAAAGAAAATGCATACATATGAATCTAAGATGACACATTATTGTTTGCCCTTCATGAGATCCATTACTTGACACTAAATTGAAGCTCACCGGTTACATTAAAAATGTCAATTCAGAAAGGGAAAATTAACAAGAAGTTTGAAGGGTCGGCAGTCAATTATGGAACTTTAGGAGAGTCGGTCCCCATCCAAACACCAACTTGCTCACAGCAGTGGACCGTGTGCTTGACCTTGTTGCATTTCTAGTAAGTGGAGGAGGGGGAGGGAATGAGAGGCAGACGGGTGGTGGAAGATTACATTCAACTTCCTTAAGACTCGGAGCAAATATGGTCATTTTCTTACGCGGAAAATGCTTGTCCCCCCCATGAATCTATATTATTGGCGTTTCAAAGAGCTGCTCCATCCAAGATTCGGCATGAATTGGTATCCCATCATGTTATTTGGAAAGTAAATATCACCGTCTAATTGTTCAAATACTCGTATCATCCCCATAATCTTTCTCTGAATAAAATTGCCACTTAAAATATATCATTGTAAGAAGAAGAAGAACGGGTTACACCTCAGTCAAGATTGTCCTTCATTCTAACTAGTTAAGTGCCTTTCCAACAAAAATATCCAAAAAATGATATCTAAGTTTGAAGTTCACTCAATCAAGATAGTCCTCAATTAGAATTTTCAACCGGAGAGCATTCGGCCAGTTTTTGACAAGAAACCCATGTTAGCATGTCTCACATTGAGATGTGCAATCTATAAGGGAAAGGCAGACCTCGTATTGCAAGTCGGTTTTATTAGGCCCATGGACGGAGGAGAATTACCAGAGGTGCAGACAGCATATCTAAGTACAATTCAACTTTCCTCGAAATTTACTAAAGATCTGATTTTTATCTAAACTGAATGGGTCTTAGTATGTGCAATCCCATGAATTGTATCAATTCAAAATTAACAGCGCCAAAGCTTCATACTCGATTATATATGTTATACTGTTATTTCGATGAGAATATTAATATCATGGAAGGTAAAGAACACGCGATTCAAAGTGAAAACATAAATTACCGCAAAAACGATGCCAAAAGCCCACAAGTACTGCAGAACGAAACCAAGAACATCCCACTGAGGACCTTCCCAGAAGTCAGGCTTTTCTCCGGGAAGCTCTGGCATTACAAATCCATCATCAACGGCTCCGATAGTACCACTTATATTATCAAGTGAAATCTCATCCATCCGTTGCTTTTCTAATACTTCTTCTTCTTGTTCCTTAGTTGAAACTGAGCTTCTTCTGTTCTTGCTGTCAAATCTTCCAGTCTTTGATGATGACGAGAGCTTCTTGGGTTTCGCTGAGACTGTAAAAGATGTTCTTGGCTGATGAGACCATGATGGGGATGATGGTATGAGAAATGGACGGCGTAGAGGGAGTTGGGCGTACGGTGGTCTTGTGGGGGTTTTGCAGAGGAGTCGATTACCCGTGAGAGACATTGTGGCTGAGGCCTGCGATCGAGAGGGAGTGTGTTGTGTGGATGAGAAATGACATATATCTTTAGATTCCGTACCGGATTTTGAACAGCTAAGACACATAAAAAAAAAAAAAATATCTAACAATTATGGGTATTGAGAATTAAGAAATGTATATGTTAGTGTTAAAAATATATTAAAATGAGATCATAAATTCGAGACAATCTATTACTCGATTAGCTTGATCGAGTCATATTCCTAAATTCATAGATAGTTCAAGCACATAGGACGGAACTAAACAACCTAATAGACGTCACCGTGTAGAACTATGGTGCTATAATATTGGATTGAACTAAATGGTGTAATAAACATATTTTTTCTTTTATTGTAATCAATAAAAATTTCTCAAATTCCCAGTTAGGGTCACTATATGGAAAAACTAAATTATTTTCTGGTGTGTTTGGTTCATGTTTATAAACATTCAAGACATTTTTAATCCGAATATTTTTATAGATTTACAAGAATTACCCACTGAATCATCATTTATTTTATCTATTTATGAGCCTAGTTGAGCCCCATTTTTTGATGAAAATTAATTTTGATAGAGAACTTGTGGTTAAAAAATAAAAATAAAAATTTGAATTTGCATGTAATATTATTTTATTGAAAAATGTGTGGTTGAAAAGAGAGAGAAAAATATTTTGGAAATAATGGGGATCAAACAAGGGCTATAATTGAAATAATTTATAAACATTTCAAAAACGAGTAATTTATGCTTATCTTGAAAATAAGTTGAGAATTATTCGAAAAGAAGGAAGTTTCTTATCTTGAAAATGAGTTGAGAATTATTTTTTTTAAAAGTAATTTATGCTGAACAAGCTGCAGCAATTAAAGATGGAAGATGGGCTATTGGTTATGAATTAAGGGAGTGAAATAGCCTGCTGAAGTGAGTGTCCCACAGGATTTTGGGCCTGACCTTTCAACTTTGGTGGTTCAAGTAGGCTGCACCAATGGGCCTCAATGTTGAAGAGATTTTGCGTGTTCTGCAAGTCCGCCCAGAACCTGGAGAGTAACAGATTGGACTGACTAATGCAAACAAATCTACACAGTTCAAAGAGCCTATCACACAAGGATAGTTCCCTACATAGAGGGAATGGTTGACTGGATTTTTACAAGTGCTGCCAACGGCCCTTTTTTTCTATTTTTCATCTTCCAATAAAACTGCGTCATGCGTTATCTGTTTTTAAAAAAAAGGTGAAAACTTTCTGTACTTGTAGCATTGTCCGTCTCACAACTACCTAATATTTTTCCATGAACATTAAATCAATTTTTTTCAAGATTTTCAATAATTATGTTTCCCAAAGCGACACTTTATTCCACTCCTTTCATTTTTATTCCAAGCGTGAATACTATAATATATAGTTTCTCAACCACTTTAAAACGTGTCGATTTGACCTCTTGATTCTAACAAAAGGATCGTAATTACAAGAAGTTTGGACTAGTTGCTCCTCTTATCCGAAGTGGTTTCTTGAGGAGGGGCAAAATCTCACCTTATAGTAGATTGCATCCATTCCATGGGCTAGCTCCAAAATATTCCAAGTGAATGGGATTTGAAAAACGCACTAAGAATGTTGCTTCTTTTGGCCTTTTCGTGCAACAATACACCAAATGTCAGTTACCCCATCCAAATACGTGCAAATGTCCAAGACTCAACGTTAGTCGAAATTGAGAGAGTTTGACTGCAAGATTCACCTGTTAAATAGGAACGAAAGTGTTGGTGTTATGATGGTATCGAGTAGAAAAGCATTCCATCAATGCGTAAAAAGTTACCATTCTCAAAAAACTCACATCATTGACACAATAAATCTGAGTGATAATATAATATACATTGTGACGATTTATCTAACATCTCACATAATATGTATTTCTTGATATGAGGTTTGCACGTGATTAGTCTAAAACGCTCCCTTTTATTGTATAGATGCATTATTAGACCTATTTATGGCTATTTTATCTAACTTTTGACACTTCAATGGAAAGAATTGATACTACGATGCCGACTCTTCACCACATAATACCGTTAATTTCACTAAAGAAATATGCTACATGTACAGGGCAAAAGTGCCTTGTACGTTAACAAGGGGACATTTACCCTGTAATTGATTGCACCCCAAAAACAATTTTTTGAGGCGGCCAATAACAGGGGGACAACTGTCCACTGGGAATTACTCTTCACTAAAATGATATTAGGAAAAAATCACAAGTACATGGATTTTTTTTTTTTTTTTATTACAGAAGCTTTACAGGTGTTGCATTGACAGCACTTGATTCACAGTTTTTTTTTTTTGTTATTTGCCAATGAAATTGCGGCAAGTGGAAGCCCGTAGAAACTCTCTATTCATGAAATTATGGGTTCGACTTATCTTAATGGGTTTTTCCATTGTCTATTACTCTCACTAACAATTGAATCTTTCACTAGAAAATTGTCGTTAGTTAATGTAGACTTTTACAATACTTCGACGTAGACAATATAAGAAAAACAGCACTTCAACCATAACATTCTTGACGTGTGTCAAAAATTTCACATCACAATTAAAATAAATTTGGCAGGTTTGTGATTATAATGGATTGAGCAGCGACCATCCTTATCATTTCGATTAAATTTTGCTATAGTTTTATAATGTAAAACAAATCTTACCTTCGGTTAAATTGTCTTCTTTCTTCTTAAGAAAGATGAAATCAAAAAGGATCATATTACATGTATATCAAAATTTACATAATAACTCGTGACACTCTACAATTTTCCAATTTAAAATACAATCAACTTTTTTCATCCAATCGTTCAATCTTTTCTTAAATGCCCCTAATTTGGTTTCTTTAGCTCCTCTTTTTGTATAAGATCTTACGTCCTTTCATTCTAATATTGGTTATTAACGATCAGATAAGAGACAATGCCAAAACTCTCAACTGTATTTAAGTAGGAGCCTAAAACCTTGTAATCAAATGTAAATGGATTTTTAGAAAAAAAAGGAAACCTTAAATTCATTATAGAATGGGGACCGCTGTTTTTATAATCTGTCATTTTTTAGCATTTACTCGCTATACATTCTTCGAAATAAGACAAATCCACGAACAACTGTGTCCCCCCACCCCCAACCTTTATGGTCACAATTGTAGGTAGTACTAGTTCATCTCATACATAACGTCCAAAAAGGTTACAAAATGCACATGACATGATTCATGTTGTTGGATTAGGTTGACTTGCCATGCCTACATGGTTGCATTGGAGTGCCATCGACTGCCGACATCGGTGCTTTGACATGCCTCCGTCTCAAGGATTAAGTCGTGCACGTAGAAGTATGAACGGATTCAGATTGTGAATAACTCATTAAATTAATTATAACTCGAATTTTCCAACGTATTCTATGTTATGGAAAGTAGCCTATTATTGTAAATTATACCTAAAGTTACTGTGAATGAAATTTGAGGCCAATTTTGTATCAATAACGTCCACTGGTACATCAAGTGGAGGAGAATGGTTAAAAACTACTGATAGTATTAGTGGACCAGAAATGCCTAAGTAAAATCTTAAAATAAAATTGGTGAATAATAAGAAAGAGAGAGAAACTGCCCATTTTTTGGACCCCACAAAGAATCCCAAAATTAAGACAGACAGCCAGTAAGATTGCAGAGCTTAGGATAAACCTTAATCGTCTACCAATCAGAATCCAGATAAGAAATTTTTTAGGGTTCCAAAGATGTTACTGACTATATACTCTATGAAACCACCAAAAGTGCATGGGTTCAATAGTAAAAGCGCCATCTGTGGGGTCACCCACCCTCTAATAATTATTCTACCAATTTATTTTTCCACTTGGTCACTCAACTTTGGGAAAAAGTTTAATTGAATCATTCGACTTTATTTTGTTTCATTGTTAAATTTAGCCTACGTTTGGTAGGAATTAAAATCAAGATTTAAATTTAAATCAAAGTCAATAATTAATTTTAATTACATATTTCATGAAATTCACAACTTTTCAACCGCACATTTCATTAACTTTCATCAAAATTAATAAAAAATAATTTTAATCTCCATCAAGCAGGCTTATCATTGTTAAATGTGATCATTCCACTCGTGTATTTTATTAGTTTTATTAATACAAGTAAAACGAACCATCTAGTTGACATTTTATGGTAGTTAAATTAATGGAATTACCATATTGTAGTAAAGTTTAACTTTACTGACCAATCTAAAATAAAGAAAAGCTTAGTGACCAATATGATATTTAGCTAAAAATTTGATGACCACGACTCTATTGGACCCGTTAGTTCTTTGTGTCTACTTAAATACTCTTTCCACACTTCAATCTGGTACTGTTTGAACTGAATTACCAAACCTCAAACGTATAATAATTCTTCTGATTCTTTAATAATATTTAGCTTTATACTATGAATACCGAAAGAAAAACTGCAAGCATCCTCGGAGGCAAGAAGGCCAAGGCTTGCGATAGCTGTTTACGACAAAGGGCTCGATGGTATTGCGCGGCTGACGATGCTTTTCTATGCCAATCCTGCGATGCATCGGTGCATTCGGCTAACCAATTGGCGAGTCGACACGAAAGGGTTCGACTAGAATCCTCATCTTGTAAGGGGAAAGGAAATGACGATTCGGGACCGGCTTGGTACCGGGGATTCACTCGTAAGGCTAGAACTCCGCGGCAGGCCAAGTCGAGTCCAGCGCAACCTTCTCTTTTAGTACCGGAGATTAACAGCGAAGACACTTCTCCAGTGGAAAATGAGGACCAATTTCTTTATAGGGTTCCTGTTTTTGACCCTTTTGATGCTGACATTTTTACAGCATCAAATCCAACTGAGAATGAATTAGTCGACGTTTTGTTGGATGATGAAAAAGGATATGATCTGGATATTAATCCAGAGTTTATTACATCTGATGCTGAGCTTGCAGAGTTTGCTGCCGATGTCGAGAGTTTATTAGGAACGGGAATTGAGGAGGATTCTCATGTGATTGAATTAGGGTTGGGAGGAATGGGTTGTAAAAAAGATATAATCGAAAAACGGGTAAAGATTGAGAACGATGACGATGATGATGAAATGAAAGCCGTTATCGCGTGTCATTTGGATCCAGCGTTGGATATGGCTAGGGAAACATTCAACTGGAATTCTGATTATGCGTCTCCATTATTGAATGAAGAAGCAGATGAGGAGAAGAAAGTTATGGGAACCGTGACGAAGATGATTGATTGTCAAAGTCAAGCAGAAGTTAGTAGGAAAATGTTTTTGAGGCTCAACTATGAAGCAGTTATCGCTGCTTGGGCTAGCCAAGGTTCTCCATGGACGAATGGTATTCGACCCGAGTTCTTCAACCTCAATGACTTCTTGGTAAGCTATTTCTACTTAACCACCTCGTCTAAAAGCTTAAATTATATGTTTGATGTGTAATAGTAGACAACACCGCTTCGTCTGCCATCTTCTTGTACCCTAATTTTTGCATGATTTCTTGTGAATGAATGCAATTAAATTATGCAAAATGGTGGATATATTTTGATTTAAAAAAAGGAAATTGGTTTAACTGAGTTGATGGTTTTGGTCAGATTGTGATTAACATCTTTTGATCAATATAAATCTTTAGGATACCAGCCTTAATCCGTATGAAGGACTTAGGGGATGGTTGGGGGGCTGTGACGCCGGAAGAAGAGCAAGAGTGTCGAGGTACCGGGAAAAGAGACGAAAAAGATTGTTCTCAAAGAAGATTCGATATGAAGTTAGAAAATTGAATGCAGAGAAGAGACCTCGAATGAAAGGTCGATTTGTAAAACGAACAACCTTTGGAGGGTCTGTGTTTTTTCCTACCTAATGAATAATGAATAAAGGATCAAGAATAACACATTACACAGCCAAGTTCCTAGCTTAGGAATTTGGATTTGTTCATGTTTGGTGAATGGTGTAATAGTTAATTGAAGGAAACTGCGTATTATAGTTCAGCTGACTTTCATCAATGTCTCTTAACTTTTGTTTTTTGACATTATTGTTCTTAGTTTTAACCTTTCATTAATTAACATATGCGGCCTGATTTTAGCCTAAATTATATGTTAATATGGTGTAAAATGATGAGTTCACAATCAAATTAAAATAAACAAAAAAAAAGTAAGTACCTAAAAAAGAACAAAAAAAAAATAGAAATGCACATTGTAAACCCAACAATTCGCCTACCATCATGATTATTTGTTTTTACACACTTATCAGTGTTGCTGAACTGATAAATAATTGAGTTAATTTCTACCTAATTTTATGAAAATATGACAACTGTAAGTAAAACCTGGATTTGAAGGCTTTTGGAGCAAAAAGAAAGTTTTTGGCCTAATTGGAGTTGGTGAGATGGAATTAAAGACTTAGATTGCATGGGATTGATAAGAAGTATGAAGAGAATAATCGAAAGAAAATCATGAATTTCAACTCATCAGAAGTTTGGGATTAATTTACACCCTTTTGATATTGGGTTATGCTCATTGTGTATTCCAAATTAGGAGAAGGGGAGCCATTGAGTGAAAAAAATTATAAAAAATAAATTATGCGAAGTGTCTTTCTTTTTTAAGTCCTTGTTGCAGCCTGCAGGCGGCTGTGCTGGGCTGCAGGCATGCCCCAGTGGCCAGTGCGGTCATGTGCCATAACTGGGCCTGAATGCACATAAATAGAGTGGGGGTACTTACAAGAATACCCTTAAAATTAGAGACGTTTTGAAAATTCATATGAAAAGTTTTTATGAAGTAAAAAATACTGTGTAAAATGAAAAAGTGACAATGTAACTTTTTTTTTTTAATAAAAATTGTCACTTTTTTACTTTCTATAAAAAAGTGACACAAACTCAAAAAAAAGTGACAAAATTAAAAAAAGTGACAAATATCAAACTAGCACCATCCATTTGTGCAGCACCAGTAATCATGTTCTTAAAATAATCACCACGTTCAGACCAATCCACATACTGATATGTTATGAAAATATAACATATTATTTCATTTTTTTTATCTTCTTAAAAAGTGACAAAATTCAAAAAAGTTACGAATTCAAAAAAGTGGCACAAACTAAAAAAAGTTATACAAATTAAAAAAAGTGACAGACAATTAAAAAAGTGACATGCTCAAAAGTGATAAAATTATAAAAAAAAATGTGACAAACTCAAAAAAAAAAGTGACAATCTTTTGACGAAATTCACGTATTTCCTCCTTATGTAACAATTGGAGTCGGATTTGGGCAACTTACAAAAATACCCTTAAAATTAAAGGTCATTTGAAAAATCATATGAAAAGTATTTTGGAAGTAAAAAAACACGCACTTTTTTTTATTAAAAAATGACACAATGTCGTTTTTTAAGTTAAGTGTTACTTTTTTTTATTAAAAAATGACATACAATATCGCTTTTATTAAAAAGTGATGTTTGTTACTTAAAAATTGACAATTTTAGAAAGTGATACGAAAAATGTGACAAACATTATAAAAACGCAAAAAAATTTCAAAAAGTGATAAACATTCAAAAAGTGGCAAAACACTAACCAAAACCTTAGAATCAGTTCATTGACACCACTTGTTCGAGCAATAATAATATTTGATAAAGAGGAAAATGAATTGCTAATGAAAAAATAACAATCACACATACTCAGATTTCTTAACATATTATACGAAGTTGAATAGACTTCCACTTAAAAAAAATGGCGAGACAACTTTAGGAGCCTAACACTGTCAACGCTTATGACAAATTTCATTTAGCAAGCCTCTGAAGCACACGAATACATTCTAACTATTAAAACATATAAGATAGAAGCAGCTTTGACAGGTGAATCAAATCATGGTGCTCATAATATATCAAATTCATGTTAAAAAAAACAGAAAAGAAGAATAGAAGAAATTCAGATCATGATATAAATACGTTATGAAAAAACTTTATTGAAAAATCAAGACATCAACAATAAATTTCACTAGTTAGAACTTAGAACAATAAATATACATCCAAGTCCACTTTCCCGAAGCTCGATTCAGAGATTTTTGTAGCTTGCTTGAGCTCTGAAAAAGTGAAAACTTTGAAATTTGCTGGGCCTTTTGGATACATTCGGAAATTGGATCATTTATATTAACTTAATGCTTGTATCTGAAGCATTCTCAGAGCAAAATTCAAATTCTGATGACCTCCCTCCTGATTAGTAAATGAGGATCAAACAGAAGTCAACACTGTGGTCTTCAGTTGCCCCTTCTTCTTTCTGATATAGAATCGAAAACACTTCATTAACTAGAATATTTTCAAATACACATCACTGAACCCGTGGACGTAGAGCAAGAATTATCTCATAATGTTGTCTGAATGACAAGTGCAGAAACAATTTAAACAAACACCTATTAGAAAAACTAACTAAAGCCGTCGATAAGTACTACAATGGACCAAACAACATTAATCTATTAGGCTACACTTAATAAACACAACTAATACAATTACTCAAAATCAAAAGCACAACAAATGGCAAGGATACTTGAACTGGATAGCATTTCAACAATCACAAAAGCCTTAATAACTAACAAAATAAATCCAATTTCAATAGGTGATTTTAACATACAAAATTAAGCCATAAAAATAGAATTTCAATTGACAATCAAATGCATACATATACATACCTCGTTCGTAAAGGAGACTTCCAGTATTACAATCGAAGATTTTAAACCCAATCATTGTTCCAATTGAAAATCAGCTAACCTAAAATGAATTATACATCCATTTAATTCAGAAAAATGAATAAATTCGAAATCTGTAATAGGTGAGGAGAAACTCATTATGGGCGAGGATCAGGGGTAGAGTCGTCGCTTGGTTGAGGATTTCTCTTCCATGTAATCGTTTAGTAGTTTTCTAGAATCGGGAATCAGGAGCTTTGATTTGAGCATTGGAGTTTTGGTTGAGGATTTCCCTTCCCTGTAATCGTTTATGAGTTTACTGGAATCAGGGGCATTGATTTGGGCTTTGGAGTTTTGGGGGTTTAGAACGTAATAATTATGTGGCTAAAGTTTTTAATCAATTAATACGGTATTATTCAAATTTTTTAATTTTGGAAAGTAATTAATCTAATTTTCCCAATAGAGTGTTGGGTGAGAGGGAGAGAGCTAAAGGGTTACCTATAGTCCAAGATCGAGGGCCCAGGAGCGGTTAGAGCTGCCATCCCATGCATTCCGGCTTTATTATTATTTATTTCTTAAATTTGAGCTGTATTTTAAAATAAAAATAAACATAAAGACTTGACAGTGATGAAAAATAAAAATATTTTTATCTTGTCCCATCCTTACGTTCAAATATGAAAGTAAACCGTCATCCTCACTTTAAATTTCAACTTTAATTTAAGAGTTCGGCAAATGTTACTTACAGATCACCCCAATCTCTAAAATTGTAACATGAAGGTTCTTTGGTTCAAAACTAAATTATGGCAACAAAACCATCAAGTAGTTTCCAAATAGCTCAACGTTGAATATAACCTTTTTAGGACTTTAGTCACATCCCCATTTTAGATGTTTCGAACCATGAAACCACCTTTGAAAGCATGGAATGCGTGAAAAGTACTACGTGCACTTTACAAGAAACAAAGTTTGTAAAAATCCTACGTCGTGAAGTTGTGCAGAAAAATAAAAGAAACAAAAGACAATAAAATTGCCTTTCAACACCAATCAGTGCTTTTTTTGCCGAATAGATGAATGATGAATTTTGAATGGGGGGACAATTACTATTTCGCACTAGTTAAAGAATGCAGCACAATACTCAAGTCACGGATAAGAAGTAACTTATTGCATCATTTTGTTTGAAACATAATGCGGAAAACACACATGAAAACCAAATCAGCCGACCATTGGCCTCTATTCGTCTGAATGTAAATGAAGACATAATCAGATAACAACAGTCCAACTGAAGCAAAAAAGCTCAATAACTGTTCGATTTGCCTGCTTCCTGAATTCAATCACCTGCCAAAAAGGAGAAGGGAATAGATAAGCAGAATCAGCGAGTTAATAGAATTGAGGAGCTTCTCCTTATTTGCCTTTTTTTTTAAAAAAAAAAATGGAAGATATAAAAAGTATGAATGTCCATTGAGATTCGAAGCCAGAATTCAGTACCAAGGCAAAGAATCCTAAGCAATTGAAAAATGCATCAAAGATCATTTATGTTCTATATTTTGGCCTAAACTCCCAAGAAACTAAACAGAACTGTTTAACGAGACTAAAGAATGGTCCATGAAGGAGAAATAGAATCAAACATTAGCAACAGTGGATTTTCATATTTTGGAGTCTGATGGCCGTTAAAAAGCACATTTGAGCTCATTAAAACAATTTGAAGTCATTAAATCTAAGTTTGGTAGATTATAAAAAGGAGAACTGTGTGGGTAAGTGAATTAAATATACAAATTGGTCAAATCAAATCAGAAATAATATGAAGAGGCCATAAGATTTGTGCGAGTTCTTGATTTCAGGTTATTCACCCTAATGATTGAAATCAGTAACAGGGTGAAAGGAAGCAAATCGCACTCTATGATTGTGGACCATATTACTTGCACAACTATGGTACAGGGAGTTCAGCAGATAGATAGTAACAACTTCAAGGGCAATCATGTCCAACGTCTAATAAACATTCGTATTACCATATTCGGTGGTAGAAATAACCAATCACTTGACATGACATACTATGACTATCAAAAGGAAATGTTCATCATACGGGCAAAGAAAGATCAATTTGAAGAACAAATTCAAGAGTGTGTAAGTAGTTCAAATTAATGAAGCCATCTTTGTATGTATGAGGACGGATGCGTTCAAACACATTACACATACAACTACGATAGTGCACCACGTAAATCTTTACAATCAAAGATAGGTTGTAGAAACTCATCATAGCATTAACACAAGGTCCCCCACTGCATGCTCTCTTTTACAGAAGGGCATTCGCGTGCATACTTTCAACTTATTTGACATACAGAGTTAAAAACTGAATCTGCATCAAAAATCACTCAGCTTGCAAAAGTATGCCTAAATCACTCAACCTTTTGGCAAACCGTGTTCAATTCATCATCAATGTCAATAAATAAAGAATAAAGCATCAGCTCATAATAAACTTCAGAAGTGGGGAGAAAGAAAATTCTTAGAAAGGGAGACATAATTTTTTTTTTTTTCAAGTTATGAAGATTTTCTTTCCATCAAGCGGAGACAAAACCCACCTCTACAGCCAGATATGATGGCCTTTTTTCTGATGTGTTCATTCAATACATTGCTAAAACAACATCAAAATGGAAGGGCAACTAAAGAAGCTACAAGTAGCAAGCCAATAGCAGTTGACCTAAGCAAAGCATCTAGACAACATAATAAGCCTTATAAATTGTCATAATCTAAGGGAACGTCTAGTAAGGTGTTTATAAATACTGATAAATGAATGGTGGAGAATTTGGTAGTACTTGTGGGTTTTAAGAAATGAATGGATAAATATTAGTTAGACCGAAAGTGTTTTTTGACAAAGATTTTATAAACATCTTCCCAAACATAAGCTAAGTAGTATTATGTGGAAGTCATATGATCGGATCCTATAATCAGATACTGAAAGCATTAAAAAACCAAATAATTAACCTAAAAAGTAAGAAAGAGGCTTCACTTGCTTGCTTGTTTCCTTAGCACGTGATGAGCTTACTGGTCACCTGCCACCATAACACATCTCAAGAAAAAGGCTTATGTTTGGGAAGAGAGGAGGGATTGGTGGTGTTATTTCCTATCTGCAAATAATTCCATTTCCTAGCTATTCAAGATTCACAAGTCAAAGTGGCAGCAAACAAGGAGAAGAAAAAATACAGATTTCGTGTCTGAGGCTCTACAGCGGTTCAATTCAGTAATGAAACAGCCATCTGAATAACATCAGAAAATAAACCAGATTTTTCAATTTACATGAAATCTGTTTTCCCGAAATGCAAAATAAAATAAAAAACATATAAACGTAGTCCATTACTCTAATCAATTATACATTCAAAATAACAAAAATATAACAAAAATTAATGAAAATTGCAACTCTCAGCAATGATAAAAGCAGGTCAAAAATAAAAAATAAAAACTCGGTTGAAATACCTCAAATTATTCGAACCCATAACTCATTCAATCAATTACTCATTCGGCCTCGGCCTCCACCTTCGGACCTACAAGTCACAACCCAAACCAATTATTTATCACGTAATATCAATTCATAGAAAAACACGCCCAAATCTACATGGGGAATGATATGAAGGCACCATGGAGGGAATGAGGGCGGTGGTCCTTGCCCCAGCCAACGCCGCGAGTGGCGTCGAGGTACTGTTGGACGAGGTGGCGGCACTTCTGGAGGTGGTTGACTCCCTCTACACGGTAACACCACTTCACTTTCTCTCTGAGAATCTTGGCTTTCTCGATGTCGATCCACTTCTCCCTCACCAGGTGCTCCCTCATCTCCAACATCGCCACCGGGTCCTTGTACGGGTTATCCGGGTCGAAGTCATCCGGGGCACCCTCGTCACTGAAGAATACTCCCTTTTTACGACCCATTTCACCTGAGTTCTTCCGATTTTACTCTAGCTATTTCTCTCTCTAGAAGTCGAGAAGGAGATTGGGCTTGAGGGTTTGATTTGTGATTGAGAAAGTTTTACAGTTAGCTCCTCACGTATGGTCCTTGTTTCAACTTGGTCCCTATCCTAATTTTCTTCTCAGTATTACATGAACTTCTAATTTTGTATCTTTCGTAGTATTATTTGTTCATCTTTAAGAGACATTATGTATTTGACTAACTAAAAGAAAAGGTTTCAATATACTTCAATACAGAAGTGATCTCCTACTCATGATGGGTAGGAGTTATCTTATCAATTGGTGACGTGACGTTTACAATTTTTTACATTTCAATATTAAACGTCTTATAAGCCACACAAAATATGGATTTCGCAATTTGTGGCTTATAAGAAATTCTCTAAACTATTTCCATAGATACTCAACGCAAGTTTGCCCATGAGATTCCACACCTCGAGACATCATTTTTATCATTCTTAGACCAGCAACTTGAAACAGCTAGTACACAAGCACGCTTATGGTTAGAATGCTAGGCAATACATGTATACGATGATATCGTTAGTCTGCACTCTTCGACAATATATGTCATACGTTTAGCTGTTGACGACCTTACACAATCCCATTCTAGTCATGGGTTCAATCTTGTTCGGGGAGGATTGTCTAATCAAAACGCTTCTAAATGTCAAATGACTATTGCTTATAGAAGTAACGGGTCAAAGGGCCTATTGAGCTTATAATTAATGTATTTGTATAATAATGGTTGACAAAATTTGTTAACAATGTTTGATGTGACAAAATCTGGACAATTGATTTAAAAAACAGTTTTTAAAATTGATGAATGTGATTATGTCAACCAACTTTGTCAACCATCATTATACAAATACATTATTGATCGAGCTTACGAGGGATTACATAATCATCAACCACTGCTATTAGAATGATAATAGGTCAAAGGGGCTTATTGAGCTTCGAAGGGGATTGTCCAATCATTTCTCAAACTAACTGCAAAACTTAGATTATTAGTTTATAATTTACTAAGTATTCATGTCTCGTTTATATCTTTATCAATATCAATGCATCTCGAATGTCATGTTTACTTATCTTTGAACTTCACATATTTAACTTACTTATTTTCAACTCTTACTAATTTAAATTTTGTGTTTTATAAAGTAAATTTAGTTATAAACAAGCTTTTAAATTTTAGCCAAACATCTTCTATAAATTGCATTTTGATTATGCCTACATTTGCATCTTCAACGCTTCCAAAAAATAAAATCCCTAAAATAAATTTAAAAAGAAAAAACATTTCAAAATCCAAACACGTTATTATCGGAAGGCCAATTTAGCATCTTCACAACCGTCGGTTCAGGTTCCCACTTTACTCTTCTTCGCCACCGGCTCAAATCCGAGTGTCAATTCCAACTCAACGCCGCTCCCATCGGCTGTCAGCTCACCTGGCTTAGCCAATGATGCTTCCACCGTCTCCATGGACGCGCTGTCGCCCTCCCTAATCTCCAAGCCGCTGCTCAACGGCATCTCCTGTTCACCTTGACTCACCCCAGAGTCACGGCTCGGGGATGTAACCCCCAGCTGCTCCTCCTTATCATGGCACCAGCTCCACATGACCCGGGCCGCGTTATCGACATCGTCAGGTGAACCAGCCCGCAGCTCCGGCTTAACCTCAACTTTCTTTGACCGACCACGTGTCTTGACCTTCTGCGAGTCTCGCGTCCAGGCAGCCGAATTGTCGTCATTTGACACGTGGCGAATATCACCAGCCTTTAACGGTGGAGTCATCATGGTACTCGCCGCCGACTCAGAAGAGAATTGCGCCACAGACGCACCGCTCAACACGGCTTCAACCGCCGCCTGGCAAAGATGCCAGTTCCCAGAACACAATAGACCGGTCGCCCCATTTATTGGATTGACAATACGCCCACACGATTCATATAACAATGATCTAAAGATCGCTGCAATAATTAAAAAAAAAAAAAAAAATTAGTAACCAGAAAGTAGAACACTGACTGTGGAAAAGTGTGTGGAAAAATTATTTTGATTAAAAAGTTTCATAAAAGTTTATGTAAAGTTTTTGAAAACACAAAGAAATAGGAAACTGCTTTGCGTTCTAAAAAAGATTTTGAGAATTTCGGCACTTATTACCAGGCTGCAATTGTTGGGCGCCGGCATTGATGAGGTTAAGGAGACCAGCGCGGCCATAAAATTTGGCGAGGAAAACGGTGGCGTTGGATTGCGCTTCAGGTGTTTTGATCCATTGAAGGCAATGTCTTATTGTGCAGTTTTCGCTGCAGCCTTTTCGGAGAACCCGGCATCCATTGCAACTCATTCGCATGGCTACCAATTCTAGTAAACTTTCTTTCACTAAAAGTTAGCTAATTTCTGGCTTTCAAGCTGGAAATACGAGATCGGGAATGGGGATGGGAGAGTTTATCATGTGAATGAGGATTGGGAAATGGGTTTTATAAATCTTGGAGCGCCGCAAGTGGTTTCTCCTGTAATGCGGTATTCTGTGGGACGTACAAAACTGTCTGCTTTCCTTTTTTTTAAGCGAATTCTTCATATTGCCCCTTCATTTTCTTCTTCTTTGTCCAATTATCTTTTAATTCTTTTTATAATTTCTGACAGAACAATTGCATTAAATTAAACAAAAAGTCTGCAACTACAGGAAAATTTAACAGCCGTTGAATTTCATGTACTCATAACATATCTCTAAATTAAACGATATAGATTTTTTAAGAACTAATTTTATAAGAAGTAATATTTTTTGAAAATTTGTAATTAAAAAGTATGAAAAAATTATGTGTTCATGTGTAAAATTATTTTATTGAAAAAATGTATAATTAAAAATTAATTTGAAAAATTAAATTATATTTATGAATACAATAATAGCATTTTGCACTTTTATCAAAGAATCAATAAGAAGGTCGTGTATAAGAGTGTGAGACTATTTTCAATTGAAGGCTTGCGTGACCATGACAAGGCAAACAAATTCGGACAAAGTGAGTGACTTGTAATCCGAATTAATTTCTAAATGCGATGAACATTCCCGACATGATAGAACCAACTTCTCAATAGGTAGAATATGTGTGTCCATTCATTAAAATTTGTCGTTTGAAATAGTAAATTGATTATGCTACTAAAAGGAGTTGGGCAAAATCTTAAATAGATTTTAACTTGATTAAAATTACTGAACGAAATAAACAGACGGCTATTTTAAAATTGCCGTGTGAAGAAAGAGTGAAGAATAACCATCAAACCACTACCTTCAACAATTCCGACATTGATTAAAAATCTAACTAGTCCAAAATAAGTAACAAGTGGAGAATAAAAAAAACGATTTTCTTTACTATTTAATTTATTATAATTATTCGAACGTTAATGCCCATTGGATGACAACCTGAGATGTTAATTTAAAACAATTGAAGAATTCCTTGATTCTTTACAGTACAATTATAATTTACTGGACCAAATTGAGTCCATAACTGTGGGAAGCTGCCAGATATACGAGGTAAGGTTACTATGGTCTTTTGGGTTGTCCAACGAAGAGATGGCAGGGCTGTGATTTTAGCCAAAACTTGAGAGCTGAAGAGTCCAATACCGGCATGCAAGTCAGTCCAAAACCGTGAAGCCAAATGTCGCAACACGTGTAAAGCCGTACTGTAGATACATGGCGGCTCGCCACATACTCTTGGAACTACGGTCTCCCTATCACGCGCCATCTTTCTTCAGGCTACAAACGCGCGCAATAGAGGTGATGAAGGATTTATATTAGAAAAATTTTACTTATACATAATTTGTCTTACTTAAGGGTGTCCACAATTAATTTTAACCACTCATTTCATAAGATTTATAATTTTTCAACCATCATATTTCATCAACTTTTATCAAAATCTAATTTTAATAACTACAAAATATATGGGCTATAATTGGAGATCATCTAACTTGCTCGTTAATCTCGAGAGGTCACTCTTTGTCCAACTAAAGTTTAGTTTCAATGTTTTTATCGTTTGGGTTGCAAGTTAGTTTTTTATTGGTCTACTTTTACTCCAAGATGTAAGGAGGTCGATCTTCAATTTTCATATTATTTAAAAAATTACCAGTGAAGGAGAAAACGTGGACTATGGTGGTGCGATATTTAGATTTGTGCGTGGTGTTGGTGGGACATTAGGCTATGGTGGTGCAAATCTGTGTAACGGCGATGCAGTGACCATTTCATATTTTCATAATTCGTGATTGATAAATAAGTCGTGACACGTAAAAATGTTTGATTTTGTAATTAAATTTATAATCATGATCCACATTTTGTGTCTTTGTAATTGTGACGTTGTGTGATTTGTGACTAATGTGTATTTGTGATTATAAATTGTATGTTATCGTGACTTTGACCTAATTAATTAATAAACGTGTCACAACATTGTATCAGAATGTCACAAATGTGACCACTTGATTTTTGAAAGAATTCCATAAGTTTTTTAAAATTTGAAAATGTATCTTGAAATTATGGTAATTATGTATTTTTCCTTACCTAATTTTCCCTACTTTGACTCGCATACTAGCCCATCCTAAGTGAGCTCATGTTTGTTTTTCATTCTTTCAAAAAAAATAAAAAAAAATTATGTGTACTTATTTTCAATCACATATTCATACAATAAAATATTATACACGTAAACTTAAAATTTTTCTACACATTCTTTAAAAATTTACTATTTAAAATAATATTTTTTCAAAAAAAAAAAAAAAAAAAGATCACTAAACTGGGGCTTATATTGTCGGCCCAAAGTTCGTGTAAATGTCAAAGTGGTAATTACATGAAACCAGACATTTTCTTTCACCTTTTAAAAAATCGGGTTTTCATGTTTTTTTTTTTTCATTTATCAGGTTTTTATCTTTTAAAAAAAAAGGGTTTTTTTATCATTTTAATTAAATAATTAATCATTTAAAACCCTAATTTATCAATTCATCCCCCACCCCACATCGTTTATATATATCTCTCTCTCTCTCTCCCTCCCTACCTTCTCTTTCTCCATTTCTCTCTCTCCCTCCCTGTCGGAGCGCCCCTGCCGGTTCACAGCAGCGTCGACGCCGCGAGAATCGCACAGCAGTCAAACGCTGCTGTGCGATTCACAGCAGCGTCGACGCTATTGGGATTCACAGTAGCGTCGAACGCTTCTGCGCGATTCGACGCTACTGTGCGATTCACAGCAGCGTCGAACGCTGCTGTGAACTGTAAGATTCGGGTGGGTTTGTTGCAGACCTTGATTGTAAAACTGACTCATTTGTGTCCTCGAATTTGTTGTTGG
>CAIGRT010063089.1:525-18055 GCA_903798405.1 Fraxinus platypoda | reverse complement strand
ATTGGTATTGAGATGATCTTATTGTTGAATGTTGGGCCAAAATGACTTGAAATTTTGCTTTTCCTTTTAGGTTCTGCAATTCGAGTCTACCAAGTGATATCACACTGGTGGTGGATGGAATAAGCTTTCATCTTCACAAGGTAATTTTTCTTTTCATGCATTTAAAATCTCACCTAAAGAAGAAAGATGATTAGTTTGTCTTTGGATGTGTTCTTTGATAGTTCTTAAGAGTGACTTCTTGCTGATATGCTGGGATGTAGACATGCACTTGATCAACAGGGTTCCAAATTTCATCAAGACGCTAACACTGTAAGAATACAAAGAACCATAGTGCAGGGAGGAGAGTCTCCCCTTTGAAAATTTTTATAGTTTGGAGTCTAGGTTTCATGTTCTTATAAGAATTTTAAAGGAATTGAGGATTCTGATGTCGACAGAATGTGGTCATATCACAATTATATATTTTCTCATCTCAATTACTATTAATTGTAAAATTATGTTTTAAAATTTTTATAAAATAATTTCTTGACTCCAAATGCGATATGTTTTTACCGAGTTGCATCGTTACAAAGAAACTTTTCTATTGTAGATTTTGGATGATTTTAGCTTCCAATTTTTTTGTATATTTGAACTGAATTTTGTTGTTGTTTATGTGTATAGGGTTAGATTATATTAGTTTTAGAGTTTGATTATTACCACCTGCTTTTCCATACTATAATCCTATTTTTCTGAAGTGCAAAAGGTAAGGATACTTGTTCCCATGATGTATAAAATAAGCTAAATTAGTGGGTAATTTGAGAAGAACTTATTCAGTGATAGTGTCATTACGTTGAGACATGCCAAAATTGACAATATGGACATCTCCGAAATATTTCTTGTTGGCTGCTTCTTTTATTTTGCTGAAACTATATATATTATCTAATGCAGGGTTTATCATACTTGCACTAAATTTTCAAGGTACATAGATGGAGATATTAAAAGTGGTAATATTTTGTTGACAGAGTTAAATATTATTTTAGTATCTATGTTAACAACAAGCTCTTGTTAATACTTGTGCAGTTGGGTGATTGCTTTCAAAAAGTTGTTCATCATAAATTCTGCAATAAGAGCAACAGATTTAAAGATAGTAGCATAAGTTATGGGGCAACTACATATAAGATTGTAAAATTATTCTCCTCTAACAATCTTCATCCAGTCAAATATGTTTCGTTCTATGAAACACAGTACATTTTTGGATCTAATACCCAACACTACGAGATGTTCAAATTATTTGGAATTCATCTTGCTGATAATGCTTTATTATGGTGAAACGAAGCATTGCCGAATTGTGTTTGCAAATTTTAGAAAAGATTTATGTACTATCTTTACAACGAAAAATATCTTCTTTGCATTCAAATATGTATACACCAACCCATTTCTTAAATTTTTATGCAAAGATATGAAATTTGAGTCTCATGCTTTTAAAGTTCAGATATAACTTCATAGTATCTTATGACAGAAACTGATTTTTATTTCTTTACCCAAAGCATGTGCCCTCATTCCTTTTGTTTGTCTTATTTCTGTTATTTATTTACAATTCAAATGTGGTCTATGCCTCCTGCTTATTTCAGTAGATATAATCGAATTGTGAAGCTGAAGGTTATAGGGAAAACCAAAGAACCAAACTATCACGCTCTTTTTTAAGTTCCTTAACTCAATTAGAAGTACAGTATTGAACAAAAGTTCGTTCAGACAGTTTGCAAATCGAATATCTGATCCCCATCAACAACTGTTGAGCATACTCTATTCATGTTCCTACACTTGGCAGAGCAGCCATCTGTGGCTAAAGGATATCATCTCCTAATCTTGTCTATGGAGTGAGTGCTGTTGAATATGGATAAATGTAATTATCTAAAGCCACCATAACACATTCATAAGAAAACTGATATTCCAGCTAAAAAAAACCTGTATATATTACTGTCCCTTCTGGTGGATGAATTATTTGTTTTCAACAAGTACTATTCTGCTGACATTGAAAATTTAATACTTCACTTTTGGGCACACAGTGTTATCATACATGAGCTCTTCAATAATATTAAAGTTCAAAAATGAATTTGATGATATGGACATCATATCATTGATAACTTTTCATTTTAGTAAACGTATCAGATTATAAGGTAATAGTTCATAGAATTCAGTAGAAATAAATTATGAGCTTTAATTTTGTACATACGGAGTAAGAAACACTTACTTCATTTGCACCTGTCTTATATTTCAATCATATTTAATAGTGTATTAGTTTTCTCTCAATCTATTTATAGTTTCCTCCAGAATTTACTAATTCCCTTATTTTGTTGATCCTCTAAGGTTCATTGTTAGCTTCAAACATACTACATCTAAACAACGATTTCTTCTCTTCCTATTGCCAGGTAATGTGCACTCTCCTCTTCTATTTCTTTCCTTCCTATTTGGTTCTTACATTTCCAATTTCTTGTCTCCTTGTATTTATAGACAATTGAACATGTAGGTTATTTGTATAATTTTCAATTCATTAATTCATTTCTTATTGTTCTTAATTTTTTAACTTACTATCTTCTTTCTTCTGTATGCATTTTTTTGTCAACATAATATGTGCTCCGTTCTATGTTCTATGTGCGATCTTATTTCATTTGGTGTGTTTGTTGTCCTCAATTAGTTTACCGTTTGCTCATTCCAGTTATTCATTAGGAATTTAACTCACTTTGGGTTATCGTATTTCCTTTTTTCGATTGTCCATCTTTAAGAGACACTGTTCGGAAGCTGCTTATTTTCTTATATAAATTATGAAGTGAAAATTACGGTCGCATTTAGATGTTCATTTTCATTTTAATGATTGCACTTTGTGGTCTGAATGAGTTTAATCGGTTCTTTAAGATGTTCAATATAATAATTCTTTAATGAAGTGAGAATTTATGTTGTCCAGAATGTAGCTTTTCCATTTAAGTGAGATTTCTGTTTAACACTGCTTCGTACTCTGTCTATAATTTTGTTTTTCATTTTCTCCCTATTGTGCTAGAATTTCTCAATTTCCACTTTATGGGTTTGAAATTAGAAGGCCCTGTTTGAGTAGCAATAGTAAAGTTCAAATCGTGTAAATTATCACCTTCAATTGCGAAACTTACTGAACTTAAGAATTTTTTTTTTTTCATTTGTAGGGTTTTGCTCGTTACATGCATTCATGCTAGCATTATACTCTCATCTGCAAAAGGTAAATGCTTTTTATTTTATTTAATTTACTAATTCTGTGACAACGCCCTTCTATGTGTCTATAACCTATTGTTGCATTACTCTGTTCATCTCCTGTAGGCCTCCAAATTCTTCTTTCGTCGCTAACCTATTATTGCTCTGCTGTCTTCATCACATGTAGGCCTCCAAATTCGTCTTCCATCTCTCGTAAGTGAAGTGTAGTCAGGGCATATAAGCTATTTTATCATAAAAAATGTAAGCATTACACTAAATATATATCCTCAAAGATCTTTCCAATAAAAGTAAAATTTAGCTACTTATTAAGGATTCTTTACGTCATTAAGATGCAGAGAATGTTAGAAATCCTAGAGAAAAGTATAAGATATTCTGGAGAAACACGGTGAAAATTTCACTTAATCTTCCATAGATAAGCCTATTTAGATATACTTGTCAGATCCAAGCCAAATCTGAGATGCACCTCCTCCATTATAACGATAGCGATATATGTAATCTTCCTCTTGTTTTTTAATCTCCTCATCATTTAATTGTGTGATTCTTCCATACATTAAACTTTCAAGGTGAGGTTCCTTGTTCATGCGATCTATTCGCACTTGATAAGAAGCACAACATAAACTCGCTTATTAAACAATGCAAGTAAATGAGAAAAATTATGAACTACAACCAGTTTATGGACAATCAAGATATTAGGCTCATATAAATATCCACATATTCTTAACATGTTCTCATACTATAACATCCTCTTTTTTTCTCATCTCTCCATGTCAATTTCGCTTAACAGTTAGTGTCCTGACTCATCTCTTTCTGTTTTCAATTGAACTCTGGTTTCCTCTGTTATGAAACATGTTGGAGTTCAAGATCCAGGAGCAAAAACTGCAGATTTTGATGATGACAATGGGGGTAGTTTGGTGAGTTAAATTTTCTTAATTAAATTTAGGTGTCTTTAAATTTATCATATTGTAGTGAAAATGTATTTCATTTATTGTTTCCAATTGCTTATTGCTTGAGTAGTTAAAAAATATTAAATTTGTACTGGAAGTTCATGAGCACATGCATTGCCTTTTTCTTCCATGTTTTCACATTGGATATCTCAAAGTCAGTATAGAGTGTAAGTTATTGCAGCAATGTAAGGCTATTGGCTGAGAGCAGGGGCGGACCGAGACCATTTTTCTTGTGGGGTCAAAAATGAGAAATCAAAAATGTTTAGGTAAAAAAAAAAAACCAAAACAAAAAAAAAACTCAAAGGAAAACTCAAAAAAAAAATGGCATTAATGTGATTTTGCAAAATCATGTATAACTAAATGAATATTCTTAAAAGATCATGATTTACGTTTTTGATGATTACATTAAAACTTTTATGTCTGAGTTTGTTATGAATCTTGAGATGGTATCTTTGCGTCCCACCATGTAATTCTTGTTCTCATGTTGTACTAAGTTTCATCACCTCATCTGTTCCTCAAGGTGTATTATTTCACTTGCATGTAATTTCTGCTTTCAACTTTGACATGAGAGCTTAAAATTCACTTTAAAGATAATTTTAATCCTTATTTTACTTGCATAAATATAATATGTTCTATTTTGGCTCATTAATCCATTCATATTTTCTGTAGGAAAAGGATCAGAAAGCATTACACAAATAGATAGATGCAACACAGGGTGATTGCACTTATCAAGAATTATTCTCTGTAACTTCTCTCAACATATCTTTGCATTGGATTTATATTTTTTACATAACCAGTTGCGAAGATAAATTCTATCTGGATCTTGTTTGAAGGTTTCTTGATTTCTTCATACTTTTGGGATGCTTCATAATTATAATTATATGGGTGAAATCGTATAAATTCTATCTGGATCTTGTTTGAAGTTTTCTTGATTTCTTCGTACTCTTGGGATGCCACATAACCATGCCCCCATTTGGCTCTCATTATTTGATGTTGCAATTTTTGAAATGATATTTTTTGGAGAATGTATGGTTGAAAAAGAATTTTTTTTTTTATTTCATTAGAGAATATGTGATTAAAAATTAGAGAAAAATATATTATAAATTAATGAGGGCAAAACGGGGGCTATATTTATATGAGTGAAATCATACGAAACTTTATCTCATCAAATTAAGTTAATTTTGCTTACCTTATTCAATGCATATTATCTCCTGTCAATCCTTAACATTCGAGACGCTAATATTACCTTAAAAAGAACACGGACCGTGCATTGCACGGGCAAGAGACAAGTATATCCTAAAAATAGCAAATATTCTATTTATAAAAAATATTTATCACTCTCCTCCTGAAATCAAGCACTAATGTTTCTCTTTATTCTGTTGGTTTTCAAAAATATCTTCTATCCTCTCTCTAGCTTTTAAAATGGGACTCTCTCTCTAAAATATAAAAGCAGCTTTCTCTCTCAACTCCTACTATGGCAACTCCAACCACCATACCTCTCTCTCTCTCTCTCTCATATATAATCTGTTTGTCTTTCTTTCGTTCTCTCTCTATATTCATATATATTCTTTCTCTATTTTTCTAGTGGATTCAGACTTGTGTTGTATATGACTAACTGTGTAAGTTGTTATTGTTTGTGACAAAACTTGTGTTATCCGTGACTAACTATGATCGAATTTGTTTTTAGGACTGCATGTAATCATTATTAGTTTGGTCACATATAGTCATAATTAAGAGAAATCTGATCACACATAGTCACGATGAAGATAGACTTGATGACAACCACAATTAATACAAACTTAGTACACCACATACATTTCCTACACCTGTCCAACCCCTATCACTGCCATCTTCACCTCAAATCCACACCACCACCACCACTTTGAATCCGCCATCATTCCCACTTTCACCTCTAACCCATCACCACAACCACTTGCACGTGCACCTAACACCTGCAACAAACACAACAGCCACCTCCATACTACCCAACTGATTTGTTACAAGTAAAATTCCACCGTCGTCAAAAACGCCCAAGTCGGCCACTACCCAAATCTACGACCTTCTCACCAACTCTTCCTCAAATTCATATCAGATCTATGTTGCCGTAGAGAGAGAAACATATATGCACGGGAGAAATGGTTGCTTTTTTAGATATAGAAAGTAGTGAGAGAAATGGTGTGAGAGAAAAGTTTGTTTTGGAGACAGAAAACTAAATTAATCTTATATTAATTAATATAATAAATCTTTATTATCACCTGATTTGTGAAATTAAAAATAATCTTCTTTATTTTTGAATAGTATACTTTATATGTAGGACGTAGGGTTTTGGATAATTTTCCCAAACAAAAAAAAAATTAATTAATTAATCTCAATTCTTTTGGACAATGGATAGTCGAATGCCGGGTTAGTTCAGAATTGGTCCCGTTTGACACCCATTTTCTTCTCCTTCTCATTCTCATTTTTTTTCTCTTTCTTCATTTCAACCACACATTCTATCAATAAAATAATACTACACATAAACCCAAAAATTCTCATTACTTTTTAACCACATATTCTTTCATCAATCACTATTCCAAAATTTATTTTTTCTCCAAAATGGGTGTCAAATGTTGTCATCTTTTTTCTTTCATTTAATCTTGTTGATTATGTAACTATAAATTTTACAAAAATGCTACTTGTACACACTTGGTACACAACCATCTCATATGTGTGTGAGATCCACAATGGGGCTCACATTGTGAGATCCACACACATGTGAGAGGGTTGTGTACCAAAGTGTGTACCAAGGTGTGTAAGTGTAGCAATGTTCTAAATTTTAAAAGCATACAAGTCTTAGAGCCTGTTTGTCTACCATTATTGGGTTGAAAATGATGTAATGAATAGTATTTTTTGGAGAATGTGTGGTTGAAATTTAAAGTAACTTTATTCGTTTATGTGTAGAATATTTTATTGGATGAATATGTGGTGGAGATTGTTTACTGTAAAAAATAAGTAATTTTATTGGTTTATGTGTAGAATATTTTATTGGATGAATATGTGGTGGAGATTGTTTACTGTAGAAAACAATTTTTTGGATAATGGTAGACAAACAGTGGCTTAAGAAGGTGCTATACAAAAGAATATGTTGCAATCACATCAAACACATCTCTTGAAACAATCTAGGAATGAATACATGGTGGATTTTGATCAAGGACCCTCGTGTCTAAGTCGGGGAACGAGGTGAAGGAACCCATACCCCGTTTAAATTTTTTATTATATTTTAAATGTTAAAATTTTTATTACTATTAAATTAAATATAAATAGAATATATTATTTAGTTTATTTTATAAAATAATTAAGATATACTATGCCCTGTTTGGGCTTCAATTTACAAAAAAAAAAAAAAGAAAAAAAAAAGCATTTTTCTTTGTTTCATTTTCAATCAAATATTTTTCAATAAAATAACAGTACACGTAAATTTAAAAAAATTTCTTACGCCAAAAAGCAATTTTTTTTTCCTAAAATTTATTTTTAACAGAACCCAAACATGGTACATTAGTTATACACATTCATTCTCTTATATGAACAATAATTTTTTGACGTGGGACAATATAAAATCCCTAAAGCCCCGACTCTTAAAAGCATTAAGAAAATTATTTGAAAAGAATTTCAAACATTTGACATTAAGCCATTGTTTGAGCCCAATTTTTGGAAAAAAATGCATTTTTGAATAGTAATTTTTTTGAGAATGTGTGTTTAAAAAGTAAAAAAATATTTTCAATTTATGTATAAAATTATTTTATTGTAGAACGTGTGGCTGAAAATAAATTTTTAAAAAATGGGGCTCAAACGAGACCTAAAAAAAAATATCAATTATAAATTTTAATTTACTATGCCTATTTATTTGTGTACTATTTTTTTCTTGTTAAAAATAAAATTAAAATCCGTAATTAGAATTCACTTCCTGTTTGGTGGGGATTATAATCAAAATTTTAGTAAATTTTGATAAAAAAATAATGAAATGTGTGATTGAAAAGTAATGGGTTCCATGAAATATATGCGATTAAATTAATTGTTAATTTTAATTTAAAATAAAATTTAGATTTCAACTATCAAACTTGTACTTATTCTTTATTCATCGAGATGCACTTTGCCCCAAATATACCATACGCCAAAACTCGAGAGGTACTCCAGAACCCTACAAAGGTACAACTAAAAAAGCATAGAAAATCAAGCTGAAAAAGACTGCAAGTAAAACATTATTTTTTTCGAAACAAAATTCGGATTTAGTGATAAAATCACTTGAACAAATACAAGGTGACTCTTTGCCAATAAAGTAATGGGAAAAAAATTACCTAGTGGGCAGTAGGGTTTCTTTATTTTATCTCAAATCTAGGGCTTTTTGTGGTTGTTCAAGTTCTAAAGGCCTCACCCTCAGTTATCGGGGTTTGTTTCTACGCCGATTGAAGAAGATTTTGGCAGCCTCCTTCTGGTGGGTTTCCTGGTAAATGGTTTATTCTATTGGAATCTTGGAATTTATTTGTTTCTGTTTTTTTTGAATTATATATGTTTATTACAGAGATTTAGGTGGTGGTGTTGATTTGGCGGGATGGCGGATGTGGACCCGGAGAAGAAGGTGGAGGAGAAGGAGGAAGAGAAGATAAAGGGTGGGGAGCTTTTGTTTTGTGGGACCACTGCTTGGGATGCCGTCGGTCGCCGTAAAGTACCGGCCGAGTGGAATTTGAATTCACCGACAAGGCTCCGGCCTCTCATGGGCGTCGACATTCGTTTCGTGGCTTCTGGTTGCGGTGAGAAAATGTTTCATAGCTTTATTCTGTTTTAAATATTTATTGCTTTTACTCCTTTTGATGTCGTACTTTTTACTGAAATGACCTCAAAGGAGGTTCTTGATTTTGTTTTATTTCCTTTAATTTTAGTTACTTTGTACGATTTTCAAATTTGAACGGGTGTTTGCTTATTGTAATGTGCTAATCTGAAATGTAGTGTCTTGCCATTGCGTTGCATTGGATGTTGAAGGGCGTTGCTACACGTGGGGTCGCAATGAGGCATGTTAAGCTTCAGCTGAAAGGCTATTGTTTTTTTCTATCATAATGTTGGTCCTTCCATTTCTGTGTTTTTTGCATTATCAATTAAGCAGATTGACAACTGTAACGTGCGCAGAAGGGGCAGCTTGGTCATGGAGATACAATTCAACGCGATAGACCGACTGTCGTTTCAGAATTGATTAAGTCAGTTGCTGTGTTCTTTTGCTTTCCTTTTTAATTGGATGTTGTGATTTTCTAATTTCCCAATTTTTGCTTTGCAGTTCCTATTTTTGTCATCTTTGTTATAAATGTATTATACACACATACATGGGCATGTAAATTATGCAATTTAACGTGTTGGGATCTGCTTTAGGTGCATGAGGTTTAGGAAAGGCCTGTAGGTCCATATATTTTCTAGTGAACTGTGATAATCCTTTCTCAGAAGAAATATTTTCAATCATTCTATCATATATTCTGTTAATTCTCTTCCATTCCCCACTTTTGCAGGCATAAAGTCATTAGAGCAGGGGCTGGAAGGTGTCATACTGTGGTAGTAACCGAAGATGGTCTGTCTCTTGCTTTTGGTTGGAATAAACATGGGCAGCTTGGTTCAGGTTCTGTAAAAAATGGTGGGTTCTGAATTGAATACAATCTTATTTGGAAATGCTGGTTAAGACTCACGTTGCCTTAAAAGAGGTAACATCAATCAAGTCTGTGGTTTTCAAAACTGAAATGCCAAGATGACTGGTCGTTAAACTAGAATTTTCTAGAATGAGTTGCTATAGCTTCTTCTTTTTATTTTAATCAAGAGCTAGTTTCATTTTTTCTTTTATTTTTTTGAAGGTCAAGAGCTTGTTTAAAAATTGCTGCTAATCAATATCTTTCAAGTTTTAATCCGACTGTTACAAGTATATACACACTTTTTTTTTTGTTTAAAATTCTCTATTATAAGTTTACGTCATCTTTGCTTACTCTTTATCTGTCACTGTTTTGGAAGAGGGTTCATCTGCTAAGAGTTTGTTTTGAAGGCTGTTATGAATGAAATATTAAACTTGTTAATCAGAAGAGAACAGAGATCTGTTTCTGTAAAGAATTTTGTAGTTGGGTTTTGAGAATCTTTTGGGAAGGATGTGTAAGATACGAGGTTATAGTATTTGTACATGTGTTCACTGCGCGGTTCAAACGCCCGGTTGTTGTAAGTCCCGAAAGTGAGTAGTCTCACGATGCGAAGGCAATCCATTTGATCATCTTGATGACACAATGGTATAGACGAAATTCAGAGGAATAGAATGTCAATATGTATGGTTTTTGGAACTTGTTGAGGAATACATTTAATTAAGCAGCAAGTATAGCATATTTCTGATCCCTAATTCTGACTTGCTGTAACCATTCTTTATTTGCTGTGACAATATTGTACAGAAGTTGAACCATCTCCAGTTCGTTGCGTCGTGTCTGAAGTCAAAACTACTGCTTGTGGAGGTGATTTTACAGTATGGTTAACATCCGCAGAAGGAGCTTCTATATTGTACGGTTTACGGACTTCTTGTGTTTTCTGCTAAGAAGTGCATTTGTATTCAAGATGTTGGCTTAATGGACATTTTCTCTCTCAATTATCCATGAAAAATAATCTGATTGCAACCTGTTTCACACTTTCTAGAACTGCTGGTCTTCCACAGTATGGTCAGCTTGGACATGGTACTGACAATGAGGTATGGTCAAGGGTCCTAAATTTCTTGTTCACCATGGTCATTTGAGAGTACTTTTACCTCAGAGTCTGTTTAGCCCCTGTTTGGGCTCCATTTCTCCAAAAAAATGCATTTTTCCAAAACTCATTTTCAACCACACATTCTCGTATAAAATAAAGTTACTTGTAAATCTAAAACTTTACCTTATTTTTTAATCACATTCTCAAAAAAATCACTATTTCGAAAAACATTTTCCCCCAAAATCTCATTTTAATGGAGCCCAAACAGAGGTTTAGTATGAATTAGTTCGTATTGCATAGTTATTGTATTTCTAGGACCTCAAGGTTATTGTACAGAAGTCAGTTATTGTCTCACTGGAATGTACACTTGATGTTAAAATGCTGTTTAGCTTGTTTGCATGGGTTGTTTATGCAATTTCTCTTTGTATATCGTTCTTTTAATTGGTTATCTTCTACATGTTGCCTTGCCAGCATGTTTAACAGCTATCATATTCAATGATAAGTTTTGCTCCTCTAAAATTGGCTGTAATTCTTGAAGCTGCTTGCTTTTGTTTCCAGCTATGATGGGTTTCACCTGGATGTGAAGCCGCTGATGCATATGTTTCTTTTCAGATGTTTGTAAAGGATGCTTAATTTTGAATGCACATTTTTCACACATCCTGAGAAAAATTTACGAGCTTGACAAATCTTAACGTATAGAGTATTACAAATTGAAGAAACTATTGCTTGCTTTCATCCTCCTTTAAGAAACAGGAAAGTTGAGTTGAATTTGTAACCTTTTCGGATTAAGTTCTAATTGCCATGTGATCTTTTTTGCCTGACAAAGTAGTCCCAGTAAAATAATTGTATTTAGATTCCCTGTACTGGGTTGGTATGCTCGTTGTTTGTGTTTAAAAATTTCAATTATTGATTGTTTGATCTCCATTATTTTCAAAATATATTTTCCTCTCTTCTTTATAACTACACATTTTACAATAAAATAATGTTACAACCAAACCCAAAACTTTTCCTTATTTTTTAACTACACATTCTCTATCAATCTACTATTCCAAAATGCATTCTTACTATAAAATGGGGCTCATTCAGGTTCTTAGTGCATGACTGCATGTGCACGCCTGGAGCTCATCTCATTTTCCCTTTGCACGGGATCGACATTTGCATGATGATTTTTTTTTTTTTTTTTTTTGAGTAATTAGAAGATGCTATTTTCATTGGCAGTACAATACTAAAGATAGCTCTGTGAGGCTGGCTTATGAAGCTCAACCCCGTCCTAAAGCAATAGCCTCTCTTTCTGGAGAGACCATAGTCAAAGTTGCTTGTGGAACAAATCATACAGGTTCATTTTGCAACTAACTTTACCACCATGCTTCTATTTTTACATCAGTTATCTGTTTCTTTTGTGTTTGATACTTAATTCCCATTTGATTGGGTTCTCCAGTGGCAGTGGATAAGAATGGTTACGTGTACACGTAAGTTTTGCTTTGCATGTGGTATATTTATTTTTTCTGTCCACTCATTCACTTGGTAAAGAACTCATAATCTTACTACGCATTTCTGATTTTTAATGCTGAACAAATAACTAGGTGGGGCTTCGGTGGCTATGGAAGGTACTTAATATAGATTTCAGTTGTTATGCAAAGTAATTTGTTTGCTTTTCCTTTCATTTTTGTCATGAACTTTAATAGCTACCTACTGATTGCAGGCTTGGACATAGAGAACAGAAGGATGAATGGGCTCCTCGACGTGTTGATGTTTTCACAAGACATAATGTTCCGCCTCCTGAGGCAGTAGTTTCCGCAGGTTCCGCCAACTCCGCATGTACAGCTGGTATTATTCGGACCTTGCTGTATGTTTGCTTATTTTAATCAAGTTACATCTTGTAGAGTAGGAGATAGATAAGGGGCCTGAAGCGGTATTATTTTTGGGAAAGGAGCTATCAACCTATTCCTGTATTTGTTGATTATTTAGAAGGAAAAATGATGACAAAATCATATTCCATTGTTTATTCCACCCTATAGAAAGTAGATAAGAGTATAGCAGTTGGGACTTTTCTTTATCTAAGTATTGATAGTCGGCATCCATTTATATCATCTGTTTTTAATTCCTATCTCTTTCGCAAGAATTAAATTATATAAAGTGTCCGTAATTCGATAATTTTCTATCCTTGAATCATAGAATTTTATTGTAATGAACTCTGTTTGCGACTTGTAAAATGGTGGAGGACTTGTTTGAAAATTATATCAACATGTCATACTGTCTGTTTGTTGTTGTGTTTTGTAATTATAATGATGAGGTGAAGAGTGTATTAGTTATCAACAGCCCGTAGGGGTGGCAATGGGCCGAGCCGAGCCGTCCTTGCCCATACGAGCTTGGCCCTAAGCTTGTGGTCTTACGGGCTGAGTCAAGCCGAGCCCACAAGCTTTTTCTAAAAAGGAGGGTTTTCAGTTCTTAAAAAAAAAAAATATTAATAAAATGAAGCTTGTGGGCTTGGCCCAGCCCATAAGCCCACGAGCTTAGGGGCCGAGCTTAGTTAGTCCCTTGAGCACGAGCCAAGCTCGTATAGGCTCAGCCCATCGCCACCCCTACTTCGTACGATAGGCACGTAGAGGGTTCCATTCTTAAATTCTTTTAGTTCACATTCTTCATATATGTGTCAGCCATGTACAAGAAGGGGCTTAATACTTTAGGAAGTTTCTTTAAAGCCATTGAGTTACCTGGCAAAATTTGATATGTGAATTCAGCTTGAATTTTCCTCTGTATGTTTATACTTCATACCATCCCTTAACCTCAGCCATATGATATCTTCGCATCTGCCATATGATACATCTGTGCCATAAATCTGCTTCTGAATCTTGTAATTCTGAAACTGCAATTAATTTCTGTTCTCAGGAGGAGGACAGCTTTACATGTGGGGCAAGATGAAGAACACGGGGGATGATTGGATGTACCCCAAGCCTCTTATGGATTTGAGGTTCTTCTTCCTCTGTCAATTTGGATTTCGTTGGAATATAGAATGATTAACAATATTTTCTATATTTAAAATTGAGTTTTGACACGAAGCCCCGGTTTGATCCCCTTTAATTTATTTCTCATACTCATTTTCAACCAGCTATTCATACAAGAAAAATATTCTACACATAAATCCAAAATTTTCCTTCCTTTTTAACCGCACGTTCTCCAAAAAATACCGTTCATTTTTTTTTTAAAAAATTTAAGGTCACCAAATGGGCAAAATATGTCTTTAAGATAAAATTTTTAGATGCTCTAGTTTTCAGTAGCAGAGAAGCCTGAATCCAGTTCTATATTTGGGGAAGAATAATGAAATTGAATTAGGTATGCACTTCTGGAGATCTTTTAAAATAAGGACTTATTTGAACGGATATGGCTACTCAAATACATTGTTTAATTTTGGAAAAAAAATTTACCTACAATAAAAAAAAAGGGGTTTCTAAATAAAATCCTTACTTTTTGTCCATAATGATCTGTAGATACCTAGTACGAATTTATGATCTCTGTATTTTGATCCCTCTGTTACTTGTCTTTCCTTGGAGGCTCTTGGAACAAAAACAAGAGGGAAAATGTTGCTATAGAAATCTTATTCTTTGTTTTTTGGCAACCTTTTCTCTTTAATTGTCATGCAAATGAGTTGAAAGAATATATCCAACTAATTTTTGAGGTGTGGTATATTATTTGGTTTTACCATCCTGTATCTGTACACCAGTGTCCATATTTATAATCTTTTGATGCGCATTGCTCAATAGTTTGTAAAGTTTTCTTCATACAAAAGTAATGAGAATATAGCACTAAGCTGACATTCTTTAACAGCGGCTGGCATCTACGCTGTATGGATTCTGGCAATATGCACCACTTTGTTGGCGCTGATTCCTCGTGCATAAGCTGGGGTCATGCTCAATCTGGAGAACTAGGATATGGACCCAGTGGGCAAAAGTATGTAATAAATGAATTTATCTTTGTCAATTATATAGACGCATAAGCATACCCTTGTAAATTTATTCATCAGCTTTTCTATTTTCTTGTTTTATCTTCTATTGTTATATTTGGGCCTCTGGCTCCTGTCTCTGCTTTGTAGATCTTCTGCAGCTCCTAAAAAAGTAGATATTTTAGAGGGAATGCATGTTATAAGGTTCGTATTATTACAAAACTTTATTGTCTTAGAGACTTTTTGTTGTCAATAACTTATTTTAGGCCTTTTGTTCTTATAGTGTTGCTTGTGGATTTGCCCATTCCATGGTGGTGGTTGATAGAACCAATATAGCGGATCTACTTGAACAGGTAAACTTTTCGTCACTAAAAATCTGATACCTTTCTGGATTCAACATGTAATTGAACTCAAAATTTCTGCCTTCCAATTCACGAAGTACTGAAAAATTGGTATCAGTTTGCATTTCCAGTCTACATTATTATTGGTTAGACTTCTGAATTGTTATATGCGTCCATCCATGTAATAGATATGGTATTTGTGAATAAAATTTGTGATCTGTGAAACAGTTAGTCTAAACTGCAGACTCCTTGACTATTTTTCTCAAATGCAATCTGGTCGGCACAGTTCTGCAAGTGCATAAATCTGATTTTATTTTATTTTTATTTTTAATTATTCGTGGTCATTTTTTACTTCCATGCTGATGATTTTTTTGTTTTATAATTTATTGACAGCTTGAAATATATGATGGTAAAGATGCTGTTGAAGGTACAGCCATATAATGTGCATTATGTCATATAAATAATAAATTCTCGAGCATTAATTTCAGAATTTAGTCTTGACTTGTTGAGGATGTTCTGAGATTTATTGCATCAATTTGACAAGGTGTAGTACTGCTGAATATGTTATATAATAATGCTAATTTCTCTATGCTGCAGTGAATGAAGAACCTGAGAGTGGAACATCTGTTCCTAACAAAGTTAACAAAAAGGGTTCTGTTAAGAAATCGGAAAACTCGAAAAAGAGGAAGAAATTGGAAGATTCATCGGAGTCTGAAGACAGTGAAGATAGTGAATATGACAGTGATGATAGTGAAGGTCAACTAAATGGGTATGCAGAGCATGGAAAGAAACGAGGCGGAAAGGCTTCAGGCAGAGGACGTGGCAAAAATGCTGGTAAATCGGCCACAGAAAAGAAAGGCGGTGGTCGGGGACGGGGCCGCCCCCCATCAGCAACTAAAAGCTCGGAGTCTGCAGGGGGGAAAGGATCAGGTAAGAGAGGAAGGCCTAAGAAGTCATGAGGTTTGGTTTTTCCTGGTCGACGAGGGACTTTTCGTCTATCGAAGAAGTGTACTATGACTATTTTACATTTTTTTCGTATCTTCTGTTTTTCTCAATGCAGTGGGATGCATTTAAACCTCTCAAGGGAAAAATGTCATCCTTAATTTATTACATTGATTTCTTGTATTTTGGAATGCTCGACTGTGTCGTTTACGCAAGAGAAATGGAAAAGAAATGCCGTTTCTTCCGGTGCTTAATCCATGGTTTATTCTTTGCTCCTCCCATATAAATCTGGTTTTGTGCCTAGTAGTTGATTGTATGCCAATGATCAAGAAAGAAATTGTTGATATTCATTGTATAAAATTTCGTACCTTGCTTGCTTTTCTCTTGCACATAATTTTGATCATTGGTATGGATGGAAATAAGCTATCAATTGTGCTATATGTATACAATGATTTACATACACATGATGTGGTGCAATATGATTAGATCATAATTTTTTCAACCAAATTAAAAAAGAACAGTTGCGATACATATGCGTAATAATTTATATAATGATTTAGATGATTGATGAGATATGATTGGATTCGAATTTCTTCAACGAAATAAAAAAAATAAATTTTCTCCACCTTTTCTGAGCACCTCGTCTTCATATAAATAATTATGTAACTCTAGGATGTACAAGAAGCATTATTTTAAAATAAAAATGAAAAAAAAAAAGGAGAGAAAAAGATCATGAATTAGGGGCGTAATTAATTTGGAAATCTTTTGAAAATCAGTTCAGACATTGAACAAGAAAACATTGTATACAACAGTGATTTATATTGTATAATTCACAATAGATATTTAATTTGGAATAATCAGTGTACAAAGATCATGAATGAGGGGCGTAATTAATTTGGAATAATGAGTATAATTTGGATTTTGGTTGGTGGTTTTTTCTAAAGGATCTCTCGAGTCGACTAATCTAATTTGAACTAGTGATGATTTTAATGTTATTGCAGAATGGGACAAGTAGTGTTAGATATTTATATGATAAACTAGGTGCAAGCAACGTGCAAAGCACGTTTGTCTAGTTTATATTTAATAGTTTTATTTAAGAATTAATTTGTTATTAATAAAGATGTAATTTTTTTGGTTAATTAAATAATTAATGATGTAATGTTTATGTAATTGATAAATAATTAGATGTGTAATTTTGATGTTATGTAAGTTGGTGAGATCGAAGAAAATAAGCAAAAGTTGACAAATTTGGAGAAATTGCTAAATTGTAAGGGATCCAAAGTTCGGGGACCAAAATGTAAATACTTAAAAGTTGTGCCGAACCTCACGATGAAGATTTGAGAGTGCTCAGAGTCAATTAGATAAAGGAAGACGTCAATTGAATCAAATTTAGTCAAAAGATGATCACAAATCAATTT
>CAIGRT010063080.1:0-14250 GCA_903798405.1 Fraxinus platypoda | reverse complement strand
ACAAATTAATTTACGATCACAAATTTGAAATTTTATAGGTCACAATTTGTTCATTGGTCACAATAAAAAAATTCAAACGTCCCAACTTTTTCATCAGTCACAAATTTTAAAAGACAAATTATTTTAAGGTCACAAATCAGAAATTTTATAGGTCACAATAATTTTACGGTCATAATTCAAAAATTTTAGAAGTCACAATTTGTTCATTGGTCACATATTAACAAATTTTTAGGTCATATATTATTTATTTGTCACAAATTATCAAATTTTAAGGTCACGTTTTAATAGTCAGTCACAATGAACCAAACAATTGGTCACAAACACCAAAACATCCCACCCCCCAATCCCGATCCACCACCAATATTTGGTCACAAATCAACCAAATAATTTGTCACAGACACTATCCCACTGCCACCACTACCACGACAACACCACTAACAACAAAGCCGCCACCACTAGATCCAATACACTCCCAACAAAAATCATCACAACCACCTGTCACCGCCACCTTGTAACACCACCATCACCACACCACACTAGCAACACTGCCGCACATGCCACCAGTCACAACCAACACTGTCTAGCCATTGCACCGTCGTCGCTAGAACCACCACCTCACGACAACCGCCAGCATCGCCACCATCTCAAACAAACCAACACCACCATCAAATAGCACCACTACTTCACCATCACCACCACCACTTCAACCGCCACCACACAATCGTTTCCATACACACCGAACAGCATACATATACCATAGATCGTCCAATCACCGCTCAGCATAGATCGCCCACCACTTGTACCAACAACTTACTGCCATCGCTACCACAGCAATCGCAACGGTACCACCACCACACCGCACCGCTGCGACAATGACAACCACTGATCCAAAACCACAGACCCGAAAACATAGATCCAAACCACATATCCAACACACGAATCCAACTCTGCCACACCAAAATCATAACTTACTCCACCTCCAACTCCGTCAAATGCTGCGTGGTGCCCACATCGAGCAGTGCAGAGCGTTGTAGCGACGATGTCAGTCACCGCAGCGCTCACATCATTTGAGCGGTGGCCTTCGCGTCATCGAAGAATGAGCGGTACTGCTTCGAGTGAGGAAAGTGACATCGTCGGTAGAGATGGGTGATGGTGCAAGGTTGCGCTGTGCTGTCTCGAGATGGTGGTGCGAGGCTGCGCTTATGACAGAAAGAGAAGACAAAGAGATGAATGAGACAGTGGAAATAGATTTTAGGGTTGAGGAAGAAATTGAATTGGGGATATAGATTAGGGGTGGATTAGTTTAGTTTTATCATATTATTATTAATATTTAAAATGTTAATTATATCTGATTTTTGAAAGAAAAACATGTAACTCTTAATTGTGAATTCGGATCTTGAAAACACTTACTCCATGTAATTTCCACATGTAAAAACTCAGCCCAACTTCTTTGCCGAGATTTTAATGAGGTTCGTGTGCAGGAACAGGCACTTGCATATTTGGAACGCTTGGATGGTCGGTGTTCGAAGAAAATGGCGTAACTTTTGCATACATTGTCCGTTTTGGGCCCATGACCCCTTTCCGGAAAGCTTCGCGGTGACGTATGAAGGATTTTGGATGTTTGAGTTCGTTTGCTAAGTCAAAATGACACTTAATGTTTCTTACTTCATTTTTAGTTCCTTATTTTCAGTATTTATATATTTTGCTTTGTAGCCTAGCCCATTAAGGGACTGTTGGCCCAATAGGTTATCTATTTTTTTCATATTTAAGACTCTAAAACATCTTGTAGGGTTTTTTTGGTTGTTCATAAAATAAGAAAAGACGTTTGTTTTCTGAAGTGCAACCCGTTTCGAGTTGTTATTATTGTGTTTGTAGATTCGAACTACATCAGATTTTCTTATTTACTTAAGTCACATTCCTAGAATTTTGGATATGGAATCCTCCACTACAAGTCCGTGTAGTCAAATGAGATGTGAATGGTGGTCTGCAAATTCGTCCGATAAGCGTGACGTGTAGAAATTATATCTTTTATTTACATCACGTTTTGTTGTCATTTGAAAACACGGGATTTGGGCGAATATTTGAGCCATTATTGTTCGCTAAAATTATATACCGCAAGTGCATGGGTCGCATTCAAATAATAAAGTGGAATTTTTGAATCCGGGTTGTCGATCCCTCGAGGAATGTTTACTTTCGATTATACAACTTTAATCAATTTAATTCTAACAATAAAAAGAAACACACACAATAAAGATTTTAATTTTGGAAAAATAACTAAAATTCTACAAAATAAGAAAACATAAACACTTGAAAAATTTGGCGGAAAACGTGGTTGGAATTCATGATTTTGCTTAATTAATTTCTCTACAAGTCAATTAATAAATTACTCATTTACGATGTTAGACTCGATTTTCCAAGTTTAGCTCATTATCTCTCTCGAGCGAAATTAACCCTATATGATTGGTTAACCTACTATATCTCTATATCGATTAAAATCAAACAATCGCATTAAATATTTGTGAAAATAGTTCAATGGATCACCTAGAGTTAGGGTATATCTTTATCCCCTACACAAACCTAGAATATTTACTATTTGGTCTAAAATGTATAATCTTATCTCGAACGATGTACAAATCACTATATACAATCATGTAATGGCCAAATAAATGAAAGACATTACATGAAAATAAGCATTTTAATATTAAAAGGCAAATATTAAAATTAATTAAAGCTAGGTTAACTTCAACCATAAATCCCAACAAAAATACTTAGCCCATGTCATATAAATAATAAAAAGGAGAATATTTTATACAATCTATAATATATTAAATATCACATCAAGTGAGAATCATTTTTTGGACGATTATAATCCTACAATAATTATATTATTTCAATAATACCCTACTTTTCGTTTTTCAACCCATATTTAATTTACAAACTGTAATAAATACTATAATTAATTCTCAATTAATTAACATTAACATTAACATTAACATTCACATGCATTTAATTAATATTAAATGAAATTTCATATTTACATTGGCATTCGTATTCACGTCCTTGTCCATGTTATTAATTCCAATATTTTAAACATCGACCGGCTCTCGACCTTCTTAATTAATTAACATTTATTTAATTAATATTAACTAGAATTTCACATTCACGTCCACAACCATGTTATTAATTCCAGTATTTAACAATCAACGACCATCGACCCAAAAAAGAGAAATGGTCAATGATCAAAAGTTTGAATCGAGGTCGAATCGGAATCGAGAATCACTTTTTGGACGATTATAATCCTACAATAATTATATTATTTCAATAATACCCTACTTTTCGTTTTTCAACATGTATTTAATTTATAAACTGTAATAAATACTATAATTAGTTCTCAATTAATTAAAATTAACATTGACATTCATTTAATTAATATTAATTGAAATTTCATATTTACATTCGCATTCACATCCATGTCCATGTTATTAATTTCAATATTTTAAAAATCGGCCCAGCTATCTACCTTCTTAATTAATTAATATTCATTTAATTAATATTAATTAGAATTTCACATTCACATTCACGTCCATGTCCATGTTATTAATTCCAGTGTTTAAAAAACTGACAACCATCGGTCCAAAAAATAGAAATGGTCAATGTTCAAAAGTTTGAATCGTGGTCGAATCGGAATCAAATCGTGGTTTTTAAGAAATGAAAAAATATACATTCACATCAAGTGAACTTCGCATTCAAGAATGCAGTTTTTGAACAAATGTCTTAGACCCACTCCAACGAGGAATATCAAATTTGGTGTAGCTCTAGACCATTGAAGATAATTTTACACCAAATATTATTTTTAATTATTTAATTACAAATTATATTATTACAAAAGCGTTAAATTAAAAATTATATGTAATGAACTAAAATATTTTATTTATTAATAAGTTGACATTTTTTGTAATTTGTATTATGGCGAATTAAAAAAATTACATTGAACGCACAAGAAAAATTACATATAATGAAAATGACAACTCTTTTTGTCACTTATTGTTTTAGTTTAATGTTGTATTGTACTTTAATTTCTATTTTAAATATATTTATGTTATTGTAGTGCTAATTTATTAATTATCAAATTTGTAATTTTTGGCGTTCTAATGAACAATTTTAATTTATTGTTGAAATAATTATTACTTGTTAATTGATTAGAATTTAAAAATATAAGTTAAATGAAAATAATCATCACATTGAAACAATTATAAATCAATTAAAAGATATGAATTCTAATAAATATTTGTTATAAAGTGGAAAGAATTGACAAATTGGGGTTATTGAAAATTCTCAAATTTGATGTAAATGAATAATGTGTTCCTATGTTTAAGCACATGTTTGGTTCCCATTTTTTTAAAACTCATTTTCAACCACACATTCTCCAATAAAAAAAATTTACACGTAAATCGAAAATTTTTCTTTAATTTTTAATCATACATTTTTCAAAAAATCACTATTCAAAAATACATTTTTCTCTAAAGGGGCTCAAACAATTTAATAAAAGTTCTTTTTTAAAACATCTGTACTATGGAGAGGTTGACTGTTGGAATGAGAGTTGATATGAATCTTTATTTTCCTAGATTTCTGGTATTTTTAGGATCTACTGCGTTTCCTTCATGACAAGAATGATAAAGATCTACTGCGACTTCCTTAATTAAATGTATCTGACATTGAAGGATGAAGACATTTTGAAACATATAATATTTTATATCAGCGTTGATTAGTTTTGCAAGGTTAGTTTTGAGTGGTAAAAAATATTAGTACTTATATTGATAGTTCAATGTTGTATAACATTTAGATTTGATGTTACATAATTGAAAATTGAAATTCACCAGCTACTAATTCCTCTTTAGCTTCTGATGAATCAAAAGGTAATCTCTTGCACTTGGCCAGAAAATAAATAAAAAAAATTCTCTATCTGAGATGACTTCTTCCCATGCCTATGAATTACATCGGACCCAGAAATCATATATTGGAAGAATCTATTGGATCTTCCAATATCAATAAGTTGATATCTTCCAAAATGACTTGTATTGATAGTTCAATATTGTATAGCATTTAGGTTTGATGTCGATATTAATTAAAAAGCTTTGTAATAGAAAATTTTTGAGACTAAAAGTAAATAAGTTTTATTATTGCCTCGCAATTTTTATTTGTTACACCACTTTTTAATTGTATTAAGGTCATCAACCTTTTTTCATATAACGTTATGTACTTAATTTCTGTTCGTTGAATTCTTATCTTTAATCTTCCATTAATTAGCACATATCATCTTTAATGATGGTGTTTGTCAAAATATTCCACTTACATGTTTTAAATTTAGGGAAAGATATTTTGGCACGAGTAAATGAATCGTTTTACGCCTCTCAATGAACTTTTTGGGTGAAAACTATTACCAGAGACGAGATATATTGATTGATGAAAAATTGAGAATAAGAATGCTTCAAAAAAATTAGGGACATAAAGACTATAATGAGTGAATATTGAAGATCTCGATAGCAATTAAAATGTGGTCTAAGCTAATAATTTGTGATGTAAATATAATTATCTTCGAATAATCAAGTACATAAAAGGTCATTGAAATTCAAAAAAAAATTATTTTCTAGTTCTTTTTTAACTTTTAAGTAAATTCCAATTGATTAAAACTTCCAAGTACTAGTACATCTTTTTCCTCCTATCGCCCTTACTCTTCATTTTACCCTTATTCTCATGCGCTCTCTAGTGACAATCAATCATAAGCAATGAAAGATATATTCATTGGGTGAGGCCTCGACAAGAAGTGTATTAAAGCGGAAGAAATAAAGATTCGTATGAAAAGGAAAGAAAGAAGGGAAAAATTCATAAATAAGGTGTATACTTTACACCAATTCAAAAATCAGGTGTTTTTTTTTAATAAAATAATAAATTATTAAATATTTTTAAGATTATATTATATTAATTGGGTGGGGTGTACGTGGTCCCCTACCGCTCCGGGGACTATTCCGACGACCATTCCGACCACCACTCTTCTCCGGCGACTGCTCCGATTCCGACGACTATTCCGATGACCATTCTGGTCACGTATTTACAATTTACAATCACAGTTCAAAAATTTTATAGGTCACAATTAATTCGTTGGTCACAGATTTCAAAATTAGTTGGTCATAGATCAAAATTTATAGGTCACACAGTCACAGATTTTCAAATTAATTGGTCACGGATTTTTTTACGGTCACGGATTATATAATTTTTAGGTCACAGATAAAAAAATGGTTAATTTCATTGGTCACATATTTTCAAATTTGTTGGTCACAGATTATTTTTCAGTCACATATTGTCAATAAATACTTGGTCACAGATAACAAATACTTGGTCACATACCATTGTCACTACCACTTCAGCCACTGGCACCCTATCGCCGCCATTACTGCCACGGCCACCAACATCATCACCAACAAACCCACCACCACCGCCTGTTTCCTACCTAAATCCATCGCGCCGCCACCACCATCGTCGACCACACTGTCGACACCTCCACCTGCAAAACCAACAATACCCAACCTACAACGTCACCAACAAAACCAATGTCTCCACTGCCAGAAACCACCACAGCCACCAGACAGATCCAACAAACCTCGTCAGATCCACCAACACCACACCACACCACATCTGCCAAAAACCACCACAGCCACCAGACAGATCCAACAAACCTCGTCAGATCCACCAACACCTCACCACACCACACCACACCACACCACAACCCTGCCACCAACAAAGCCGCCACCACTAAATCCACCCCCAACATCACCACTATCGCGGCGTAGCTCCATCGAACTACCACTACACAGCACCACATCAAAAATTAAAAAAAAAAAAAAAGCGCCACTGCACAGCGACGAGCTCCACTGTGGTCTTCGACGAAGCAGGCGGTGCTACGAAGAGGGGAGAGAGAGAGAGGCGGAGAGAGGTGGGGGGAAGTGAGGCGAGAGAGAGAAAGGTGAGGGAGTTGAGAGTGATNATATTATCTGAATTTTGAATAAATAAACTTTGGACCTGATTTTTAAAAAACTATCTTTAAACCCCTGATTTTTTATAATTTCCCAAGAAAGAAAACAGCCAGGAAGTAGACCCAACAGAAGCCCGTTTACGGTTTTAAAATCCATTTCAAAAAATTGCAGCCCAAGCCCCTAAACCGTTTACGGTTTAAAAAATTGCATGCCGTGTACCTCAACTTTGATCTTATACAATTCGGTCCTAGATTTTTATTTTCATATCAATTATACCCTTCACAAATTGCATCCAAGATCCTTCAACTTTCTTCTTTGTTCACTTTGGTCCCCAAATTCACAATTTTGCACACTTTTAGTGCATTTTTCCTCATTTTGTCTTGTTTTCTTTCCTTTGGGTGAGTTTTACCTACAAAAGCAATAATTACATAATTGTGAATAGAAATTTGCTCATTTTTATCAATAATAAGTATATTTAGGTATTAAATAAGTGTGCAAATACACTTATCAATTATCATCTTCTATTGCATTCTTCAATTCTTTTCGTTATCCGCTAGAAAGTCTGCAATTCTTGCTGTTTCTCAAATAAGGGGAGTAGCAGATATATTTTTAAAGGTGATAATGATGACGGCCTAGAAGGTGATTCAATGAGAATATATGGAAGATAATAAGCACAGAAAAATTCGTTACCTGGCATGAAAAGCTAGGTTTCATGCAATATATGAAGATATTCTCTCTCTCTCTCTCTTTCTATATATATATATATATATACTTTCCTTTTTTTGAATAAACCAAGAAAAATGGAAAATTAAAGAACAACGAACCAAAGTCATGTTTCGATAAATCTTGAATACAACTTTAAAGAAATGTATTTTTGAAGCAAAAATAACTTGGTTTAAAAAAAATAAAAATTCGTTAGGCCACTTTTTACTATATGTCAAGCACTCGCACACTTCTAGTGGTGATCTTTTAATGTATGTTAAGGAGCGCACATTTTTATTATTTTCTTGAAATATGAATGTTATCTTCGAATACTTTCCATATCTATAAATTTCAAATAAGTTGGAATTTTTTTTTATTATTTATGTACATGTGAACTTTGAAGAATAAAATGATTATATTTTTGTAATCGACATACGCTATCATACCGAGAGTGTGTTGATTCATTTTTTACTCTGAGAGGTGCAAGAATATAGTGACTTCTTTTTTTAGAAAAGTTACTTCAAAAGTTTAGCTCAAATGGTATTGGATGAGTTTATTGACGTTTTTACTGCAAAATTTTCAAGTGGCGTACTGCCTTTAAGAGGTGCAGGGTGAGCATATGACGCAAGATTCAAGGAAAAATCTTTTCCAATCCAAAGAGCAAGGTGTGTACATAGACAGAGACAGAGAGTGTGAATGCTTAATTCAATTTTAATACTTTATTTGTTTAATGATGATGTTTTATTTAACTATTTCCAATTTTATACATTATTTGACGTTTGGGGACCTAGGGTCAATTTGAATTCGACTTGTGCAATCGTGCTATAAGTGACACCCGCAAAACTATGTTCGATTGGTTATAATTATGTTGATAAAATTCTATTTTTCTCTCTAATTTTTCGATATAGAATCTCATTAGTCATGCGCGGATCAATGAGTCTTTGATGCCTAATTTTCTAGTATAGTTAAAGATCAACTGAAATTAGATGGTGGTATTTTCGAAATTAACAAAACTTCGATCACGTGTGTGTCCTACATTTCACGCTTCTCGCTACATCGATGTCAATGCGAAATGATGACATTCAAAAAATGAACTTTTAATGTACGTGTAAATAAAAGATTGTGGGACAATCCAAAATTTTAGGTTTTCTAATTTTAGCCCTTTTAATTGTTCTACATTTCATCCTATCAAACAAGTTGTTTGTATTTCTGTCCAACCGTAAATTTTTTTATATTGGAGGATTTTGTTGCGAAAAGAAGCTATGGAAGCATAAAGTTGGAAATCCAACTGATAGTTACAGAGAGTAATATTTAACTTTTAGGAAATGCCTTAATTTGAATTAGTTTTTGGTCAAGTAGATTGCAGAAAAATATAAAATGGTCAAGTATTATGATTGGTACCCACTTTCAGCTTCTTTTTACCGTTGGGTTTTGATAGCCAATAAATGTTGGGCGATGATGTTAAACCGATGTTAGATAAATTAAATATCGACATCTAAGATTAATAACCCGACCCGAAAACTATTTAGGGTTATTTGAAGTGACCTAATTTTAGTTAGAAATGCTCATGGTCCATCCCACTCTTTTGGAAGGCTTAAGAGAATTGACCCACTATTTTGTTTACTTGGCCCATGTAATGGACTGGATTTGACCAAATCTCATACCTAAGGTTACCTATATATTGTTGCCTTGGTCTTTTTGTTCAAATGTGTTTTGTCATTGTCTATTGAAGAAAGCGGATTTCCTCTCTTTTCTCTGTTTTGTGCTCTACGGCTACCTTCTCTTCTTGACCTTTGAGGCTGCAAAACACCTTTTCTTTTGTGTACTAAGTGGGTACAATAAAAAACAATCGGAGTGTGGAATATTTAAAGGTTTTGGGTCGAGATTTTGTTTTGGTTGATAAGGTTGAGATTGGTATATTGAGCCCGGAAATACACCTTGGTGGCCATCCTTAAGCAACATTTGGTATCAGAACCACGTTGGTGGTGGATTTTAGGCCAAAAACAAATCCAAAAACCAGCAGAATTGGAGTAGAAACTAGATCAAAAATTTGCCAAGATTTTTTGTAAAAACCAGACATGTAAGCTCGATTCTCGGACAATCCAAAGGTCCATTGGTAAAACAGAGACCGGACATGAGACGTGTAGGTGGATGCAGTCCTTGGGGTGTGGGGTATACGATGGCCGGTGAGGCTGTGCATCGTGATTCCAACGTCGCGAATGTGGGCGCGTAGGCACGATTCTCAAGACGATCTCTTCAAGCAGAATATTTCTAACGTGATTTTTTAACGATTTGATGTTGTTAGTTTTCTGTTTCAAGTTATACAGTAGAATCTAGACGATTTTGCCCTTTGCGCGTGTGGGATTCAATCGTGGTTGATTGATTCCCGTGGTTGCTGGAAACTTTAGGCGAATAGTGGTGGCCCTAAAGCAGCAAATTCGCATCTCTCGTTATTTACGGACTCATATTGACCCGCTCTAGTAAATTGGCTTATCCCAATTTAAATTTCAACATTAACGCGTCATTGTGTGGGGTGATTTTAGGATTAGGGTTATCGTGTGGGGTAACCATTGCTTGCATTAAAAATTTATGAATTACTTGCTCCATTTAAAGTGTTGAATTTAACTACAAGGTTATAATTGTTTTTTAGTTTAATTTAATGCATTGTTTGAGAATTTGAATTTCTGTTGACATACATATATTCGTGTTGCATTGATTATTCTGTTAGAACTCCTAAACTTGACCCGTTTGAACATTCCCTTGATACTGAGATCTCGAGTCTCACAATCTTAGGAATCTAGAACAGTATATACTGCAGTCTTAGGATTGCTTTGTGTGACCTATTTGTGCACTTTAATTGTTCTCTTTTTTAAAAATGTTTTCACATTTCAAAGTTGGAATTTTTAATGGAAAATGAGACTTTTCAATTTGGCAACAAAAGATGAAGGGGATTATGGTTCAACAAAAAGTTTCGAAAGCCATACATGACAAATTTTCTGCAAATTTGAAAGAAGTACATAAAGAAAAAAGTGATGAACTTGCTTACACTCGCTAATCCAACAATGTTTTGAGAAAAGTTGAAAAACTTGATTACAAAAAAACTTTGGAAAAAGTTAGAGAACTTATATTTTTTTAAATCTACTCCTAATAAGTTGTACTTGTTTGAAAGATTTTTCAATTTTAAAATGGATCATTCAAAGGATCATTAAGATGAGAGGTGAGACGAATGTGGCTATAGGATCGAGTAATGACCTCAGCGAGGTTTATTGAGAGTAAACCTGGCTATTGCATGTGCATCTGTGTGTAATCCTTTATGTATGTGTGTGATTGCTTAATTCTATTATATAATCATATGTTTTATTTCGATGTGTTTGATACGTAAACTTGCATGAATTTGAAGCTATTTGATTACTTGGTGTAATTGTTTGCATGCATAATAGGTTGGGATGCATTAGCAGTATGCGTGATGTGTGTCTATTGGTGATGTGGAGTATAGATTCCCATGGGTACATTGGTGGTATGTACTAGGGATGTGGAGTGTGACATTTGTATCACAAGTGGAGAGATGATTAAATGTCTGGAATCATTTATTTGTGAAGACACTGAACGGGTGAAGTGTAAGAGAGACACTTCTATCACTTCTGTTAGGTGAAGATCTATTATCCATTTAGGTTGGGAGAAGTGATGTGGTGATAGAGGATTATTCCGAGAACTTAGAATCAATTGTGATTTACTAGTTAGACATGAGTTGAATGATCAGTCTAATGAGCATGATGGGCGATGAGATGAGATGAGATATGTGTTCTCGAGGTATGAGTAACACGAAATGGTATAGAATAAGTTTGGTGAGGTCTTTTGTGGGGTTATTTATACATTTGCTGCATGTGTTTTTTAACTGTTTGCTTGATCAATTTAGTGTTAACTTGTTATTCTGTGTGAACGTGTTTTTGAAAAGATTTGTGGGTTATTCTATATTGTGTCTTCATCGTATGATTATTTGATCTTGATTGTTCATTGTGACTATTTGCTTCCACTTGGGTATTCTGTGACCTTAGCCTAGGTGAGTACATGGAGCAGATATGGTTGATATGTATTTCGAGTCCGAAACACGAGGTAAAGCATGTGATTCTACTTTTATTGGTTACCTTGATTATGCAAGTATAAACTTTGTGTTTTGTTTGTTTGCTGGTTGATTGGGTATCAAGGTTGAGATTTGTTAGGTTTTGATACCCAATAAATCCCGTGCGATAATGTTAAACCAATGTTGGATGCATTAAATATCGACACCTAAGATTGATGACCCGACCCGAAAACTATTTAGGGCCATTTGAAGCGACCTAATTTTAGTTAGCTATTCTCATGGCCCGTCCCACTCCTGTGGAAGGCTTACGAGAATTGACTCACTATTCTGTTTACTTGGCCCACTATCATACCTAAGGTTACCTATATATGTTGCCTTGATCTTGATGTTCACGTGTGTTTTGCTCGTCTCTTGAAGAAAACGGCTCCCCTCTCTTTTTTCTGCTTTGTGCTCCACGGCTGCCTTCTCTTCTTGGCCTTTGTTGCTGCAAAACACCTTCTCCTTTGTGTCCTAAGTGGGTACAATCAAAAGCAACCGGAGTGTGGAGTAGTTGAAGGTTTTGGGTCGACATTTTGGGTGGTTGATAAGGTTGAGATTGGTATACTGGGCCCGAAAATATACCTTGGTGGCTATCCTTTCACGCAACAGTTACAAAACTTTATCTTCTTAGTTTGAAGAGAAACATAACCAAAAAATACATTTTGGTTTACTATTTGAAATTTATTAAAATAGTTATAAAAAAAAAAAAATTGATTTGGAAGTAGGACAAAAACCTCACAAATCATAGCTTTACACCCCTAATTGCATGCACTTGTTCCATATTTTTATAGAATCTTCTTTTCAGAATCTCACTCCCCTTTAATTTCTCATACTTGTTAGACTTTAGAAAGAATTGAGGCCAATAAAGTTTTCTCATACTTTACAAATCAGGTTCCCTTATACAGGAATATATTCCAGCATGCGTCCATAGATTTTCCGATTAACACAATTAAGAATCACTTGACTGCAAGTGGCACATATTTCCTAACACTTGCGAACGTGATAATAGTGATTAACTAGCAGGTAACATAATGGAAATAATTGGAGGTTAATTCAAACGGTAAAAAAAAAAAATGTTGACTCAGATGAATTGAGTTGAACAATTAACATTCATAGCTACGCTCCATAGGCATAGAATGATCCAAATCAACCTCGCAATAAATACTATAAAATTTAGTTCAGCATTTAACAATTTATTGCTTAGGGACCACTAGCGAGCATGCTTATGAATTCATGTGGAGTATTTATGCACTTCTTGCATTGCTCTGTTGATGCGTGTTACTGGGGACCTTTGAATTTATAATAAATCTTATATATTCTATTGGTGACGAGTTTAAAATGAACATCATCAGCACTGTTTTATAATTCAACAAACACATCACAAAATAAAGAAATACACACAATTCATCCCATCAATACGATTAATAGCTACGTTCGACTAATTTAGCTTTGTATGCTAAATTTGAATTTGTAAAATAAGAAAAAATATTGATAATGATTCGAGTTTTTGGTTGATTTATGTTTATTATTCATTATTTGTTAGAATCTATATCTCCAAACAAATTATTAGTATTTTCTTTGCACAATAAAATTCTAACATAGCGCCTTCGAGAAAATAAGCGAGCTTAGTAAAAGTTGTTGCAAACACGATTGACATACATAAAGTAAAAAAGATTGTATATCAATCTCACTCATGTGACCTAGAATAAAGTTTGACTTTGAGGAAATTTGATATTATAATTTGTTGAAGGTAAGATTAGTAGGATAAGATTTTTATTCGTTTCCATTTGCAACTTCTTATTTGATAGCCTTAAGTTTCTCAAATATACTTTTTTTTCTCTAGACCCCTATCAAGTATTCTTTTGAAATAATATTCTATTTGGAGACTTCATTTGATAACTCGATTTCCAACAATTTTATACATCCTAACTTCTAACGGTATGACACATGCATTCCTTTAAACTATCGGACATCCTACTGCATGTTTACCATATGTTCACTTGGATCATTGCATTTAATTTTCTTTCGAATGGGTCACGTGCATTTGTTCCTTTTTTTTTTTTCCTTCAGTTACATGTTCTTTGTCAAAGACACTGATGGAAAATTCGAATAGAGTCTTGCTTTTGGGTGATGTCTTCTCTGTTATATCAAAGGTCAAGGAAATATAAATTTTATTCCCTGTCAACTGCAACTACTTTTTCCATATTTGTAGTATTCTTTTCAGAATCTCACTCTCCTTTCTTCAATTCTCATACTCGAAAGACTTTAGAAATAATTCAGGCCATAAATTTTTTTCACATCATTGACATTCCATTTCCACTCCTTCAAATATTTCGTAGGAATATATTCCAGCATAGACTGCTATATTACGAAATCATGGATGAGGCATTTTAGCCA
>CAIGRT010063076.1:323-29091 GCA_903798405.1 Fraxinus platypoda | reverse complement strand
TATTTCTTTTTGATTTATGAAAGCACTGCAAAGATTTGAGTTATTTAGGTTGATCAAAGCTGAGATTACTGTAGTGTTGGTCATGACGACAAGGCATGGTTGAAAGGAATCAACAGTGTATAACTAACTCCCAATTGTATTTCAATGCAACTGTTTGCAGGCTACAAAGTTGTGCTTAATATAATTGAAAGTTAAATTTAGTTACATATATTTTTTTAATGAAAATGTTCTTGACCATCTATTGCGTCCCTTCTCCTCTATATGCCAACTACCAGGTTAAATTCAGGTCTGTTCCTGCTTGTATGATGTGAAATGTGGGCTACTAAATATGCGCACTGGGTCTGGGCGGATCCACCAATCTGTACCAAGGATTAGGAAAATTTTAGGGCCATGTCGAAATCGTCCTTTTCTTTGTTTTGTCCGATTTGAAATCAGTCATATTACTGTATATGATTTTGCATTCACATCTTTCTTACTAAAAGTGATCTTATATTGAAAATTACTTGCCAACCGAGCAAATGATGCTGGAAAAATTATCACCGTGCATGAATGCTGAATACACAAGTAAATAGTTGGTTGGTACTGCATCAACTCTCAGTTCTACTCAACTGATAAGCATACCACAAATCAATAAAAAAAGAAGAGGAAAATCCTTGGCATGTGGAGCTGAGTGTAAAAATACACTCTGTCATGCATATGCATAATGATTGAAGGTCACTATTACTAGGAGTGAATGAAAGATTCTTGAATAAGTTATTGCTTCCCTTCTTAAAGATGCAAACTCTGCATAAATACACTATGTAATGCAGTATATACGTGATGGTTTCCCTGATTTGCTATTATATTAGGCATTTTTCAATAGATGGTGGGAAGAGCAAAGCCCAGAAATTCAAGATGAAGTAAGAAAACTTGTTGATGCTGGCCAGTTGGAATTCGTGTACGCTGATTGCTTGTAATCTGCTATCCATATCCTTTTCTAGAGAAGTTTGGCATTAAACTGTTTTAATGACAATGGTGCAGAAATGGTGGCTGGTGTATGCATGATGAAGCGACTACTCATTATATAGACATGATTGACCAAACAACCCTTGGCCATCGAATGATAAAGAGTCAGTTTAATAAGACTCCTCGTGCTGGATGGCAGATTGATCCATTTGGGCACTCTGCAGTTCAAGCTTACCTACTTGGTGCCGAGGTATTTGAAAAAACAGTTGTTGAAATTCAAAGAACTGTCAACTTAACACAATCCAGGTCCATAATCTGTGGACTGGATATTGCACGTCATATATTAATAATTTTTTGTTCTTACTTCATCTTTCATTTATTTATTTGTTTTTTGTTTTTTGCTTTTTTGTTTCTATAGCTGGGATTTGATTCCATTCATTTTGCACGGATTGATTATCAAGACAGAGCAAAACGTAAGGCAGATAAATCTCTTGAAGTTATATGGCAGGCTTCCAGGACATTTGGCTCCTCTTCTCAGGTTATGAATGAAACTGGTGGTCTGTACACATTCTTTCTGTTAAACCAGGGAGCTGGGCAGGGCTACAGCCCCCCCCCCCCCCCCCCCCCCCCCCCCCCCCCCCCCCTCTTTTTTTTTTTTTTGGAAAAAAAAAAATTGAAAAAAAAAAAAAAAAGGTACGGATGGAGGGGCCCCAGCCCCCCCCCCCCCCCCAACTGATTTTTTTTTTTTTAGTTAGAAAAAAAAAAAAAAATTATATAAAAAAGTATTAGCCCGATCTGTAATCCGGTGCTGGATCCGTCCCTGTGTTAAACTGCTTTGTTTTTAATTAATTTGAGATCTGAATCCTTGCAGATATTTGCCAATGCATTTCCTGTTCATTATAGTCCACCAAATCGGTTCCATTTTGAAGTAGATGATGACTTCATTCCAGTCCAGGTTCTATCTTCAACTAAACATTAGTTAGTCCCAACAGTCTTTATGTTTGTACAAGTCCAAGCATAAGTTTCTCAATTTGTTAAAATGCAGGATAATCCCCTTCTTTTTGACTTCAATGTCGACACACGAGTTCATGATTTTATCAATGCTGCAATGATTCAAGTAAATTCCAATATTTCTCTTATTCCTTAAAATTCAACAGTTACTAAATCTTCTTGTTAAACAGTGCATCATTTAGAAGGTAAGACTGCGTGTGCAGTTGATGGCCAATTGATCTTTGTTACACAGGCAAACGTGACTCGAACCAATCATATTATGTGGACGATGGGTGATGACTTCCAATATCAGTATGCTGAGTCTTGGTTCACGCAAATGGACAAACTAATTCATTACGTTAACAGGGTATTATTTTCTGCTTCTTTGCTTTCCTTTCTTTGTTTTTTGGAAGAGACGCTGAGAAGAAGGATGGCTTCAGATAGAAATCTAGACTAAGTTGGAAAATAATTTCCCTCAAGGAAACAAAATTTATTTCGATTCATGTTTCTGCTCAGAAACTTCTTCATATATCACCATAAATTCCATAGTTTCTTCAGTGGATCTCTTATTACCTGAAGAAAGTATATTATGTCGCTGTAAATCCCAAGCTACTAACATGAAGACATTGAGGTGGATAGAAAACTCGAAAGAAGGACTAGAAGTGAGATTATTTAAAACTGTGTTCGAAGCCACAGATGTAATAATGAAAGAAACTTGGAGAAACCAGAGTTTCTTTCTTAAACCTCTGGATGATTTGAAACTATTTTCAACTATTAAAAGATACAGTTTGAACATACATGTTCAATCAATCAGTCATTGGTTGCTGAAATTGGATCGTTGCACGATCTGCAGTAAGAAAAATCCAAGATACCCAATCACAAGGTATCTCATGTCTAATTCTATAACAACATTTCTCTAAGAAAGCTTATTTATACAGGATGGCCAAGTGAATGCTTTATATTCTACTCCATCTATCTATACCGATGCAAAACGTGCTGCCAGTCAATCTTGGCCTCTGAAAACTGATGATTATTTTCCGTGAGCACATTGTTTCGTAACTCTCATTCTGATTTCCTTTGTTCTGGTTTTATATTTGATTGGATCCACGAAACTGATTTTACATTTCTCGGCTGATTTGCCATAGATATGCAGACAGTGCTAATGCATTCTGGACTGGTTATTTTACAAGTCGACCAGCCTTGAAGCGATACATTCGTTTTCTGAGTGGATATTATCAGGTAAGATTGTACAATCCCATTCTTTTGGGATACATAATGAGTCAAATTAGACGTAGTCACTAGTTTACATTCTTGGGAGTTGGGACTTGATCATGTCTACCCTTACTATTTTCCTGTAATATTCAAGTGGAACTGCATTGGAGTTAATTATGGAACAGCCATGAACTATATTATTACCACTATGAGAGAGGTGTAATCTTAAATCCCAGCTTCTGGACATGTTAAGAGCATATTGATAATAATCTTTTTAAGTTATCTAATCCTAGTTTCAGCTTCAATTATGCAGAGTATTATAAAAAAATATTGAAATAAATTTTATTTGTGCTCACATAGTCAACTCGGCAACTGGAGTTTCTGATTGGAAGGAGATCAGCTGGACCTAATACTTACAAGTTAGGTGATGCTTTAGGAATTGCACAGCACCATGATGCTGTCACTGGTACCGCTAAACAGCATACTACGAATGATTATGCAAAACGCCTCTCAATTGGAGCATCTGAGGTGGACTTCAACATAATTTTTCACTATAACATATGTATACACCAAATGGATGTTATGTTTCATCATGTTTTAAGTTCGTCTAATTGTAATTTAACTTTTGTAGGCGGAAGTGACTGCTAATTTAGCTTTGTCATGTCTGATCGATTCAAAATTGAATGGCCGGTGTGCTAAACCCACAATGACATTTAGCCAGGTGACATTTCACTTTTAGAACTTGTTTCAGTTTCTGCATGAATGCTTATGTAACAGTTATTCTAGTCAACATATGTTTGTATTGTATATATAATGGTCTCATTTTTTAAGCCAATTTGACTATACGGCCTTATATCCCTGAAACAGCTGCACACGGTCTTTTTATTGTTGAAAGACCTTTCTTAGTATGTGGTTATTTATATTCTTGCAATTTCATAAAGTCGTAAAAGTTCAATCATGAGTTGATTTATAGTTTTTCTCATCTTCATGGAAGACATATTATTTATTAGTACCGAGTCCTCGAATTGCAACTGAGAAAAATAGATAAATATTTGTACTACTAGAGAGAGAGAGAGAGAGAGAGAGAGATAAAAGTAAAATTTTTCCGAATCAAGATAAAACTATAGATGACTTCTTCAATTTTCTTTTGTTCAATGATGTAAGTCAATCGCTAAAGACTTAATGCATTTGGTGAATGAAATGAAATTTGAATGCTGTTCTAGCAAAATGCTACTGTAATTTGATTGATATCCTATTTAAGGTTAATTACATGTTTGGAAATGGATTGTATGCATCTTATATACATTCTCAGCTGATTTGAACGATCTTCTGGGTTCATTCAAATTCAGATAAATCCCGACCTAATGCTGTCTTTTCTTTCTTTTCACCTTTTTCATTTGTGAACAGTGTCAGTTACTCAATATAAGTTTCTGTCCATCTACAGAAGATAATATTCCACGAGGAAAAAGTTTGGTAATTTCTTCTTCTTATGAATCTGTCTTACTGATTTAATGCCCTTGAAAATGTATCAGTTGGTATTTATTGTTATCTTCAGGTTGTGGTGGCATACAACCCACTTGGATGGGAACGTACTGACATTGTCAGGATCCCTGTAAGTGTTTCATTTTCTTCATTTCAACCTTTCTATGTTATGGCAGTCATGGAATTCCATTACTATATACTAACTGCAAAGAACCATGTTTATGAATGCATAATTTGATGAATGCCTGAAATTCTTAAAATATACCATCAATGAGATTAACCAGAAGAGAACTCAGGGATACATGGTCCCATTCAGTGAATTCTACTTTCTAGGTTTACACAATTATATATACAATCAAATTTCCATGCAAGCAACATTTCTCCATATAAAGGTACAATAACTAGTAGTAGATCTCCTATTATCAATCGATTTTTCCCAATCCGCATCTATATAGATTTCAACTTCTTTTCTTTCACTCCTTTTGAAGAGTAACCCTTTTCTTGTGGAGCCCTTGAGATATCTGAGTATTTTATAGACAGCTTCTATATGACTTTCATTCGGGGAATGCATGTGTTGGCTAACCTGACTAACTGCAAATGAAATGTCGGGTCTGGTGTGTGACGGATAGATTAGTTTTCCAACTAGTTTTTGACATCTGTTGACTTTTACTAGAACTTCTCCATCTTTAGTTTTCTTTCCTTCATCCACAAGTGTATCGCTCGATTTTCATCCAAGCATGCCAGTTTAAGTTAGAAGATCAAGCACATATTTTCATTGTGATACACTGGTTCCTTGTCTTGATCTAGCAATTTCCATTCCCAAGAAATATCTCATTCATCCCAGATCTTTTACTTTGAATTCAGCGGCAACTTTAATCTTTCCAAGTCTACCATATTTTCACTTGTCAGAATAATGTTATCGACATAGATGATCAGAATCATTTTAGTACCATCTTCAAAGTTTCGAATAAACATAGTGTGATCTGATTATCCTTGGTAATATTCATGTCTCTTCAACGTTTTTGCAAATCTGTCAAATCATGCTCTCGGTGACTGTTTGAGTCCGTATAATCACTTCTTTAGTTTACATACTCGGTTTCTTTCATTTTCCTTGACAAAATTTGGTGGTAATGTCATGAATACTTCTTCTTCCAATTCTCCACTTAAGAATGCATTTTTAATGTCGAGTTGCTGAAGTGGCCAATCCAAATTTGCTGCTAGTGATAAAAGAACCCGAATTGTATTTAGCTTTGCTAGGGGTACAAATGTTTCTGTGTAGTCAATGCTGTAGGTTTGTGTGTTTCCTTTCGCAACCAACTGAGCTTATACCTTTCTATGGTCCCATCGACTTTGTATTTTACATTGAAGACCCATTTGCATCCAACGGGTTTCTTCCCCTGTGGTAAGTCCATCACTTCCCAAGTTTTATTTTTTTCCAACGCTCGCATTTCTTCCAATAATGCTTCTCCCCATTTTGGAAGTTCTAAGTCTTCCTGAATATTTCTTGAAACCATTGTCATGTCAAGATGAGATGTAAAAGCATGAAATCCTGTAGATAGGGTATTTTAGGATATGAATTTTGAAATAGGATGAAGTGTACATAACCCTTTTTATTTTCTGAGAGTAATGGGTAAGTAAGCATCAGGACTTTCTGATACTTTATGGGGATCTAGAGCTACCATCGGTTCGAATTTTTTTGGTGCTTCAGATGTGAAATTCTCTGAGTACTTTGATTTTTCTACTTCTCCCCCTGGATTCAAGTTTTCTTCTGTTAATGGCACATCAATTGGTGGAGTAGGTGACATATCTATTAATGACATATCAGTTGGTGGACTAGGTGACATATTAGGAGTGGAGAGACTGAGATCAAGAAACCGATCTTCATGTGAGATCTCCCCTTGAAGATAGGTGTTCTTAAAGTATGTGATATTTTTGAAGAAGGTGACATCAAGACTTACAAAGACCCGTTTTGTGGAAGGATCACAGCATTTGTAGCCTTTTTGTGTATGAGAATATCCAATCAGAACGCATTTAATTGCTCGAGGGTCAAGTTTACTTCTGTGATGAGAGTGAACATGAACTAATGTTGTGCATCCAATCACTCGCAAGGAAATATTGGAGTTGAGACGAGAATTTGGGAAATATTTCTGAAATTTTTGGAGCAGTGTTTCGAAGTTTAAGATACGGCTAGACATCCGATTGATTAGATAGGTGGATGTAAGGACCGCATCTCCCCAGAACATTTTCGGCATGTTTGTAGTAAACATTAAGGCATGAGCTACTTCTAGGAAATGTCAATTTTTTCGTTTGACGATCCCATTTTTTGGGGAGTGTCAACGCAAGAGCATTGGTGAATTATGCCAGGAGCTTACAGAAAGTCTCCTATGATGTTATTAAAGTATTCCGTGTAATTGTCGATGTGTAAAATTTGAATTTGTGTTTAAAATTGCGTTTGAATCATAGAGTGGAAGGTGATGAACACAAAATGAACATCAATTTTTTCTTTTAGCAAGTAAACCCAACATATTCGAGTGTGATCATCAATGAATGTAACAAACCATTTTGCATGATTACGGTTTGGAATTTCTGAGGGACCCATACATCACTGTGGATCATGGTGAATGACTTTGATGGTTTGTATGTAGATTTTGGAAATGATGTACATTGATGTTTTGCAAGTTCACAGATTTCACATTGTAGATCAACTGGTCTTTTATTCAAAAAAATAGAAGGAAAAACACGTTTCAAGTATTGAAAGTTGGGATGACCCATTCTAAAGTGCCATACATAATTTCACTATTTCTAATGATAGACACAGAATCACAAACTTTAATTTGACACTGTTTGCTCACATTTATCTCTTCAAAGTAGTAGAGTCCTTCACTTTCCTTAGCACTGTCAATCGTCTTCCCCGATGATAGGTCCTAAAAAACACAGTAAGACGGAAGAAATTTAGCAGAGCAATTGGAAGTTTTTGTTAACTGGCTTATAGATAGTAAATTGCATGATAAATTTGGATCATGGAGGACATGTTCCAAATTTATAGAACCGGTAATTTGAATACTTCCTTTTCCTGCGACAGTGGATAGGGAACTATCAGCAATTTTAACTTTAAGATTGCCAGCACATGTTGAGTATGAAGTGAATAGGTGGTAGGAGTCCGTCATATGATCAGAAGCTCCCGAGTCAATGATCCACGCGTTTTAGTTTGAGTGGTGTTGTTTAGTACTCGCAAAAAATTATCTCTATAGGCTAGAGAACTTGAAGGATTATTTGTGGAGGTTTGACTTGATGGTTGGAGTATAGAGAGCATTTTGTAGAGCTGCTCCATCTGCTCTGGACTAAAACCCCCATTGGACCCCTTAGTTTTTTTTGTTGAATAATCAACAGATGCTTGATAGCTATGATTTCTGTTACTTTGCCTAGGTTTCCAATCGGCCGGCTTTCCATGTAGATCCCAACATGTGTCTTCTTTGTGTCCTGGCTTGTGGCAGTGTTCACATCATGGTAGACCCTTTCGTTTTGAGTCTGACCCATTTGCTATACTCTTTTGATATAAGCCCATACTTCCAGGCCCAACATTAGGGTAATTGGGCCTAATATAAGTTGCAACCTCATGTTGGAAGTTTGATGGGCCCATTTTAAACTGGAAGGCCCATTAATGGGAGGCCTAACCCTTTTCACTGTCCTACCTGAGCCTTCGATCCCAAACGTACTGGTTGCATTCAACATGACCTTCCCCCGGCTTTCTTCTCACCTCACTTCCACGAAGGCCTCTCGTAGTGACGGCAGTGGATGCCGACCGAGAATTCGCCCCCTAACATTGTCGAAATCCTGGTGGAGCCCAGCTAGGAACTCAAACACTCTCTCATTATCTAGTTTTTTCCAGTAATAGGCACAATCTTCTGGGCACTTCCACTTTTCCTCCAAACTCAGGTCGAGGTCCTGCTACAACGCAGTCATCTCCAGTTAGTAATCGATTACATCCCTTTCTCCCTGCTTGGTTTGCCATAGTTTGGATTTGATTTCGAAAATCTGGGCTGAATTTTCAGAATCAGAGTACGTCTCCTTCACAGCCTCCCATACGTTTTTGTGGTGGGTATGATTATATGTTTTTCCAATTGAGGGCTTCATAGAGTTGATGAGCCAGCAGTCACCATGGAATTCTCCGATCGCCATTTTTTAAGGAGAATTGTAACTGTTGAGGCTGGCATTTTAGTCTCTCTGGTTAGGTACCTAAGTTTTGATTTTCCATCAATGATTAGTTTGATAGATTGAGCCCATTCTCTGTAGTTTTTTTCGTCCAATTTTTCTACTGTGAGTTGAAAGGATGAATTTTCAATTCCTCCACTTCCGACAGAGATAACCTCTATTTCTTCATTGAGAGATTCACAGGTCATTGACCCTCTGTTATTGTCACCTATTTCTGTCATCGGAATGACTCTAATACCATGAAGATGAAAACAGGAAAAACAGTGAAGATGAAAATGGAGGAAAAATATTTGGACGTTTTTTTCATTGTAATTCATGTACAATACATAACTCCTATTTATAGTAGAAGAAAGAAAATAAAATAAGGAAAATGAATTCTAATCAATTTACAATATTCTAACTATGGTAAATAAAGAGGAGATTTTCAAAATCAATTTTTTGACCCTTTTTGGTCAACTGGGGCCCACATATGAGAGATTTGGTCAAGAAAAGTGGCTGAAAATTGTTTGAAATGGTGGCCAACAGTAGGAATTTTACTATTAAGCATTTCCAGACAGGATCAAAATCTCCAACAATCTCCCTAATTATATTCCCAATTAATTCTGGATTTCCTTCAATCTTTCTATGTATAGCGCAAGTTTTATATTTGGTCTATAGATCTATCTAGCTGTAAGATACAAATTGTATGTCTCCGTAGTTTCTATATAATACATGCTATACAATAGGTTTGGTACATCAACCAAACCTTTCTTCTGGAATTCTTTCTTGGTATCAGAGCGTGATTGGCTTAAGCCCGATCCTGTTAAAACAATGTTGTCTTCCGCTGCAACTTTTGGTCCACCAAATAACCTAGTGCAATTTATTTTTGTGAGACTCAAGGGACATGCCTCTTACTTAAACTGGTCCTCTCAAATTGAAGGTGCTCTTAGTATTCATGATCTTCTTGGCTTCGTGGATGGTACTGAACCGTACCTAAAAGAGTTTCTACCTCCTATTCCAGGTAAAGACACTCGTAAAACTAGTCCTGACTTTATCCTATGGCATAAAAAATCAGTTTGTCTTAGTTTGGATGAAGTCTACCATCTCGGAGATGGTTCTCTTTATGCTCTAGCAAATTGGTTTTCTTCTCCCTCAACGTCTAATGTCAATAATTGAAACGCCAATTGTAAGGCTTGCAACAAGGAGGTAAAAACTGCTCAGAATTTATTGGAAGTGCAAAAAATATTGTAGATTAATTGGAGGCTGTAGGCAAGCCATTTGAAGAGGAAGACAATCTCCCACATTCTTGGAGTTCTTAGCAGTGCCTATATACCTTTTATCTCTAAGTGCTATTTTGCACAATGTGAGAAGTCTCTATCCTTTATTGACTTTCAATCTGAGCTTTTTGCAATTGAGGCCACTTTTGAAACTCAACAGTGAAGTGTACAAGTTGACCATAATAACTTTGCTATGATTGCAAATAAACCCAGTGAAGGAAAAAAAGGGAAAAAGAACAACCGCAAATGGCAGTCACCACATCACACCAACCTTGCTCATATTCCCGCACAGAAACCGGGTCACACTTAGTGTCCGAGTACCTACCTGGGCTAATGATCCAAGCTTTGATATGCCTGTCAAATTTGTGGCAAGAAGAATAACATGGCATCGGATTATTTCACTATGATTACAACTATCAAGGGCGACATCCATCCCAACAGTTGGCGGCGATGGTTGCACACTCCAACTCCTTCCACAGTGACAACACCTGGTATGTTGACAGCTGCGCAAACCAGCATGTTACTTCTGATATTGGTAATCTTCATGTGACTGAGCCATATCAAGGAGATGACAGAGTAGCTGTAGGGAATGGTAATGGTTTGCAAATTAAACATACTGGTAAACTCACCTTGCATATACTTAAATCAACACTTCACTTAAAAAACGTCCATTGTCCAAAAGCTGCAGCCAATCTTTTGTCGATAAATAACTTATGACGACAACAACTACTTCTTTATTCTAACTGATTCTCATTATTCTGTTAAGGACGACCTCACGGGACAAACATTGCTAACAAGACAGAGTGAAGGAGGGCTATACCCTATTTCAGTAGATCGAAAATCAATTCATAAAACTCGATCAAATGTTGCTCTTATCGGTGTTTGCACTACCCTTGATGTGTGGCATGCACGCTTTGGACATCCGTCTTCAATAATAACAAAAGGCTTAATCAAATCCTTTAATTTGCCTATTTTTGTGTCCTTTAATTTTAATTCGGTTTGTCAATCTTGTTTATTGGGAAAATCCAAAAAATTACCGTTTGGTGAGTCTTCTCAAGTTACTTTATGTCCTTTAGAACTTATCCATTTAGATGTTTGGACTTCACCAATTACATCTCGTAAAGGTCATCGATATTACGTTATGTTTGTAGATGACTTCTCTCGTTTTACATGACTTCGTAATAAATCTGAAGCCTTTTCATCCTTTGTGCATTTTAAAGCCTTGGTTGAAAATCATTTCTCAAACACGATCAAACAACTTCAATGTGATAAATCGAACTCCTACACCAGTCTTCGATAATATCTCTCCTTTTTTAAAGTTGTTTGCTCAAACACCTAACTATTCTTTCTTAAGAACTGGTTGTGCTTACTATCCTCTGTTAAGACATTACACACCTCATAAACTTGCCTTCCGTAGCAAACAATGTGTGTTCCTTGGCTATTCTTCACATCATCATGGATATCGTTGCCTTGATCTAGTTACTCACAAGATATACATCTCCCTTAGCGTTGCCTTTGATGAGCATACATTTCCAGCAAGGGTATGGCCTTTATCTCCTCTTCCTGCAGCATCAGGTGTTTCTCGAACAGGTACGTCATTTGATCTCACTCCCTTTTATTCCTAATTGCAACCATGTCCTTCACCCGTATCAACATCAGAAAGCAAGTCTTTATCCTCTAAGAAAAACTCTCCATGTATCCCTAATGATATTTAGTCCTCCCCACTACCTACTGGCCTGTCAAACTTACCAGAGACAAACACTTCTTTATCGAGCACTATTAGTCTTTCCTCATCAAATTCTAACCTTTGTCATCATTATATGATAACTCGGTCCAGAACTAGATCTCTCTGTATGCCACCAAGCATCCACTCCGTGCATATACCAGGATGCTTAAACCCGTCGAACCTAACACCTTTTCTCAGGCTAATTTGTTGCAGGAATGGCAACAGGCGATGCAACAAGAATATGATGCGCTTATTGCTAATGATACTTAGGATCTTGTCCCTCGTCCTCATGGTCACATTATTATTCAAACTAAATGGGTATATAAAATCAAACAGAAGGCTGATGGAAGCGTGGATCGCTAGAAGGCGAGATTGGTTGGTGTAAACCTCCAGAACCAACCTCACGTCGACTTCCAAGAGGAAAATAATACAAACAGAGTCTCTCTGTTAATGGAATCTCTCTAATCTCAAATTGATCATTCAGCAAAACAAAATCGGCAACTACCTTTTTCCTCAATTACTACCGCTTTTAAAGGATTACAAATGATGCTATAATTCAAGAAATAAACTAGGAAAAAATTGCCAACATAGTAACAAAATCTTACGAAAATAAACTAGGAAAGAATTAACAACAACTTAGCAACAGAATTTTGAAATCAATAGATAAGAATGATAACAGCTGAATAAATCTCCATCCTCCACGATTCAAGTAGTTTCCGCCTGGGCATCGTGCTCTACATTTGCATCAATTGCCGGCCACTCGAAAGAACTTGACTCCGGCAAGTGTTGATGAACATAGGCGGTAAATAAGTCTGGGTGAAGTCGTTTGAGCTCCGAAGCTTGTAGCCAAACGGAATCAGACGGAGGACGATTTTTCCATTGTACTAAAAACTTATAATATCCTCCACGCCGAGTAGTAACAAACTGGTGATCAAGTATAGACGCAATTTTGTCTTTTAGGGTTGTATTTTTAGGGACATGAATAATTGCATCTTGTTTGGTAGGTAGATCCATGGCTTTTAGCACTTGTTTCTCCGAACCATGAAACTGAGTGAGATCTTCAATGTTGAAAACATGGCTGATTCTGTAGTCATCAGGTAACTCAATGACATAGGCATTAGGACCCAACCTCTTGGCCACCTTAAAAGGTCTTGCACGCCGAGCATGTAGTTTGGTGAAACTCTTAGGAGGAAAACGTTCAGGCCTTGGGTGGATTAGAACCATTCCGCTAAAATCAAAGTGCCTGTCCTTCCGCTTCATATTTGTAGAGGTCATATATGCTTCCGTGCTGAGGGATAGACACCGCTTAACTTCTTCATGGACGTCCTTCATGTAACTAGAAAAATCTAGCGCAGCTTCGCTTGGTCTAGAAGGTAATGTCAGAGAGTGGAGGTCTAACAGAGTATGAGGGTGAAAACCATAGACCACTTCAAATGGTGTGCAACCAGTAGAGCGATTAACAGAGTTGCTGAAAGCAAACTTTGCTTGTGGTAATACGAAGTCCCAACTTGCCGTATGGTCTGCTACTAAACACCTCAATAAGTTTCCCAAGCTCCGGTTGGTCACTTCGGTTTGGCCGTCGGTTTGACGATGAAACGCACTGGAAAACAGTAGTTTCATCCCCATTTTTGTCGACAAAGTCTTCCAAAAATGACTTATGAACTTAACATCCCGGTTGGACACTATAGTGGCTGGAACACCATGCAGTCGAATCACTTCTTGTAAAATAGTACTGCTGTTTTTGGAAGCATCATAAGTCTTGTGGCAAGGAATGAAATGAGCTATTTTTGAAAAACGATCTACAATTACCATGATGGAATCATCCTACCCTAGTGTCTTGGGTGGTTCACAAAATCCATACTAATGTGTGCCAAAGCCTATCCGGAATTGGAAGGAGGGTATAAAGACCCGCCTGCTGTTTAGTGCTTTTATTTATTTGACAAATCGACAACGAGCCACCACTTTATACATGTCACGACGTAGTCGGGGCCAAAAGAACCGATCGAAGACTATAGCAAATGTTTTATCAAAATCGAAATGTCCTGCTAAGCCCCCTCCATGAAGCTCTGAAATAACCAATTCTCTGAAGGATCCACACATAATGTATAGTTGAGTGCCGTGGAATAAAAAGCCATCTTTGATTGAAAATGCATTTTGAGCTGCGTTCGTGCCTGTTGTGAGCCTATTCTAAATACTACTAAAGTCTTCATCTGTAGAATATTGTTGCTTAAGGCTGTCAAACCCCATAGTATTCACTGAAGTTAAAACCAGAAAGTGTGGCCTTCTGCTTAAGGTGTCGGCTACTTTATTTTCAGTTCCTGACTTGTGCTTGATGACAAAGTCGAATTGCTGTAGATAATCCATCCATCGAGCATGCCTTGCGTTTAACTTACTTTGAGCATTCAAATGCTTTAATGAATCATGATCAGTATAAAGGATGAACTCTCTGTGAATTAAATAAGGACGCCAATAAAATACACTCGATTCTTCATAAAGGAACACTTGCCACGATTCACATAAAGCCTTTCTCTTTTTAAAGTCTCTAGCACTTGCTGCACATGGTCTAAATGGTCCTGCAAACAATGGCAAAAAATCAAAATATCATCAAAATAGACGACTACGAATTTGCCCACGAAAGGTTTAAGTGCTTGCGTCATAACACGTATGAATGTGCTTGGTGCATTGGTTAGCCCAAAAGGTATGGCCAACCACTCAAATAAGCCATCTTTTGTCTTGAATGCCGTCTTCCACTCATCTCCGGGATGGATTCGAATTTGATGATACCCGTTACGAAGATCAATTTTTTGTAAAGATGGATGTGCCACTCAATAAATCTAGCATGTCGTCAAGTCGGGGGATTGGAAACTGGTACTTCATAGTTATTTTGTTAATTGCTCGGCTATCGATGCACATCCTCCAAGTATTATCCTTCTTGGGTGCAAGTAGAACTGGTACGGCACAAGGACTAAGACTTTCTCGAATGAAACCACTGTCGAGCAACTACTAAATTTGGCTGTTGAGTTCCTCATTTTCTGTGGGGCTCATACGGTAATGCGGTAGGTTCGACAGAGAAGATCCTGGGATTATATCAATGGCATGTTGCACATCTCGCATTGGCGGTAGCTGCTTCGGCATCTCGTCGGGCATGATTTCTTGGAACTTCTCTAACATCTTCATAAATTTGTTGGGGCTAATACCATCATCCTGTTTAGTCTCTCGGTTTACCACCAATAGCACCGGTTCTTCTTTTAGAGCTTGAGTGAACTGCCGAATGGTTGGCACTGGAACAACAACTTCTTTTTGTTTTGGTTGTGTTTGAAATTCAGAAATCTACAAAGGGTCTAAAATGAATTTCTTGCCATTAAATTTAAAGGAGTAAGAATTGGCATACCTATCATACAACACCTTCTTGTCATAGAGCCAAGGTCAACCCAATACCAAGTGACAAACGGTCATAGGAACCACATCACACCAGGTCTCATATGTATATTTTTTTCCCAATGCAAACTTCACTAAACAACGATGATTTACCAAAATGTGGTTGTCTTCATTAACCCAGCTTACTTGATAAGGGTTAGGGTATTTTTCAACTTTCAAACCCAAATGCTCCACTGCATCCACAAAAATTACGTTCATTCCACTCCCGTTGTCAATGATAACGTTCAATGCGCGACCACCATGCTCCATCCGGGTATGAAAAATATTGGTGCACCTCCAATCAAAATCATTTTGTATCTCCTTAGTGCCAGTCAAGACTCGGTTGATCTCACAATTGGGCAGATCAATTGCACCCAAATGCTCTACATCCTCGCCATCAACTTTATCGACTTCATCTTCTTCAACTTCAATTGCATCAAGCATTGTGATTTCTTTTTCACACACAATGGCCAATTTTTTTTTCTCTTGTAGGACACACTACAACAAAGTGTCCAACCCCTTACACTTATAGCATTGTGGCCCGTTGCTCGTAAGTTTGGCCTTCCCTTTTTGGTCTCCCACCACAGCGCTTCTACCTTGGTCATTTAGCAACGGCTATTTTTGGAATGAATGAGTTGGTGTGCGCTCCTGCCTATGATCCATAGATGCCACCCGCCTTCCGTTTGAAGGCCCCATTTGCTTCTTGACACGTAAGGCCAAATGATAAGCCTCTTCAACACTTATGAGTGGCGCGGTCAGCATTTTTTTTGCGTAGTTCACTACGTAAGCCCGTTCGATAACGAATGAGAGTTTGTTGCTCGTTTTCCACAACCTTGCTCCAGACAGTTAGTTCATGGAAACGATCTGGTCGATAGTCAATATTCCTTGCCTCAGTTGTAGCATCTCTTCGAACATCATTTGATCATAGTCAATAGGTAAATATTTCTCCTTCAGCCTCTCCTTCATTTCCTCCCAATCAGACACTAGCGCACGTCGAGTGCGATGTAATTGTTCTTCCACACTACTCCACCAAGCTCGTGCTTGCCCTTTCAATTTCATACGGACATAACGAACTTTTCTATCATCGGACACAGCGAACCAATCAAAATAATCCTCAATGGTTGTCAACCAATCTTCAAAAGCATTAGGGTCTAGCTTCCCAAAAAAATCTGGGACATCCACCTTCATCCTCTTGGTTAGTTCATCAAGAGGGTGATGGTCAACATGAAGCCCTCCTCGTCCCCTAGGAAATTCATGGCCATTCCGCCCAAAGCGAGCTCTATGATCACCAAATCCCCCGTTCCTCTCCCTATATTCCCATCCTCTTCGTCCCCTTCACTATCGTTCACTTCATCTTTCGGAGGAGGTCCATGCACCCCTCTATTGTGATGTTCAGACTCATCTCGAGTTCGACGCTCGTCCATTTCATCCAACCTGTGATTAATCTGCTCCAGGATAGATGCGAATTGGGTGATCTGTGCTTGTAGATGGGGTAGGTAAGTGTTTGGGTTTTGATTATTCGACATATTGTAAGAATTTCCACTGCGGGTTACAGGCATGAAACACTGAATTCCTTGAGGAAGGAAACCTATCTCTCTTGCCAAAACTGGTGCAAACCTCCAGAACCAACCTCACGTCGACTTCCAAGAGGAAAAGAATACAAACAGAGTCTCTTTGTTAATGGAATCTCTCCAATCTCAAATTGATCATTTAGCAAAAAAAATCGGCAATTGCCTTTTTCCTCCATCACTACCACTTAATGGATTACAAATGATGCTATACTTCACGAAATAAACTAGGAAAGAATTGCCAACATAGTAATAGAATCTTACGGAAATAAACTAGGAAAGAATTAACAACTTAGCAACTGAATTTTGAAATCAATAGATAAGAATGGTAATAGCCGAATAAATCTCCACCCTCAACGGTTCAAGGAGTAGTTTCCGCCTGGGCATCGTGCTCGACATTTGCATCACTAGTGGCTAGGGATTCCAACAGATTAACGGTGTTGATTTTACTGAGACCTTTAGTCCGGTGATTAAACCTGCGACAGTGAGGGTTGTTTTAGCACTATCTGTTTTTTTTACTGGCCAATTTTACAGTATGATGTCTCAAATGCTTTCTTACATGGAAGGCTTGAAGAGGAAGTGTTTATTGAGAAACCAAGTGGATTTGCCCATCCACAGTTTCCTGAGCATGTTAGTCGCCTTAAAACAGGTGCCTAGAGCATGGTTTCTTTGCCTATCAACCAGCCTGCTTGATTTTGGCTTCACGGGTTCCCCCGTTGATACCTCTTTGTTACCTTTCATCATGGCAATGTACATATTTTTGTGTATGTTGATGATCTCCTCATCACCTGCTCATGTTCTACCTCTATACAACACCTCGTTGCTCAGCTTAAACTAATTTGCTTTGAAAGCTCTTGGTGAGCTTGGTTACTTCTTGGGAGTCAAAGCCTCAAGGGAAACTCAGGGACTTTTTGTGTCTAAGTAAATATATCTTGATATTCTTTATCGCTTCAGGATGGTTGGTGTGAAGCCCTGCCCAGCTCCACGTGTCTCTGCAGGAAAAATGTCTACATGAGACAATGAGCCCGTTGAGGATATTACTGGTTACAGGCAATTGGTTGGTACACTTCAATATTGTACCTTAACTCGACCTGAGGTTGCATACTCCGTGAATCAGTTATGTCAACATCTGCATTCTCCCACTGCTCTACATTGGAAGTCAGCCAAAAGAGTCTTGTGCTATCTCAAGGGTGCTATAGATCATGGCCTATATTTCTGCAAAGGTTCCCTAAAACTTCATGCCTACTGCGATTCTGACTGGGCGGGAGATCCTACTGACAGACGATCAACTACTGGCTATGGAGTATTTTTGGGCCTGTGTTTGATATCATGGTGTGCAAAGAAGCAAGGTGTAGTTTCTGGCTCCAGTACTGAATCTGAATACCAGCTTTGGCTATGGTTGTTGTGGAACTCTATTGGCTACGAATGCTCCTTAAAGACCTTCATGTGCCTCTTCTCTTTCCTACTGTCATTTGGTGTGACAATCAAAGTGCAATTGCCCTTGCGGTCAATCCGGCTTATCATGCTTGCACTAAACACAATGAGGTGGATTCCCATTTTATTCGAGAAAAGATTTTGAACAAGGATGTCTGTACTCGCTATATCTCTATAATAATTAATAGATCAGGTCGCGGATATTTTCACTAGGGGCCTGTCATCCTCTCGGTTCCAGTTCCTAAGAGACAAACTCATGGTTTGCGATCTCCCCATTCGTTTGAGTGAGAGTGTTAAGCCAGACGTATCAGATCCACCTAATTCTGCAACTCACACTAATTGTGCAGTGACTCATGAGCCAAGATAGGAATTCCAGCATTATTCCTTCTATAGATGTCTGATATCTATTCCTCTTTATTAATTTTTTATGTATAGTGTAGGTTCTATATTTGGTCTATAGATCTATCTAGTTGTAAGATACAAATTGTACATCTCCATAGTTTTTATATAATATAATGCATGCTATACACTAGGTTTGGTACATCGACCAAACCTTTCTTCTGCAATTCTTTCTCTTTGTTCTTAGTTATTTGAAGCTGTCGCGCACCAAGATCATATTTTTACATCTGTATTTCTTTTCTTTTCTTCCTATAGCATGACACGAATGGGATTATCTGCGAGTAACCACCGGATGAATAATTTGCAGGTTAATGATCATAACCTTGTTGTTAAAGATTCTGCTGGAAAAATTATTAAGTCACAATATGTGGAGTTGGACAATGTTACAAGGAACCTGAGAAGCTTCTATGTCAAGGCATATATTGGAATTTCACCAAAAAAAGCTCCACAATTCTGGCTTTTCTTTCAAGCATCTGTGCCACCTCTGGGTTGGAATACTTTCTTCATTTCTAAAGCATCTCGGAGAGGTACTAGTCCTACCTTTTTTCTGAAAAATATACCATTCTTATAGTGGTTTCTACTTGATCTTGTGTCTAATTTCAACATCTCCTGATTACATTTCTAATTAGAGGCTCTCTTTATAACTCTGTGCAAATCGATAAAATAGAAATAATTCCATAATGTTCAAGAGCTGTCTTCATATTCTTATGTATTATCAAAAGGCTAAAGATCATTATTTTGTTCATCTTCATCTCTTTATGTTTATGGTAAAATGATGTTAACATAATTAAACTGGTTTAAAATGTTTATACAACTACATTTGATATTAATGTAAAGAGACAATATCATAGATTCATATTTCTCATAATATTAAAGACACCCCTTCACATTTCAAAAATAATTATGCTACTTGTACAATCTTTTTTTTTACAATCTTGGTTGACAATTCACACTTGACAACATCACATTCATCCATTTTAAAAACTATTTTTTAAATCAATGGTCCAGATTTTAACAACATTAATGTTTTCAACAATGATCGTCAACAACAATTGTACAAATAGGTTAATTATTTCAAAAATATCACTAACCTCCCTTATTTCTAGATTTGAGTATCACATATACTTCGTAGCCACTTTTTTGAGTTATGCATCATCAGAAATGAGGTTGATATACCTAAAATGCCCGTATTAAGTAAAAGATGAATTTTTCTACAATTAAGTCATGATTTAATTTGTTCCCTTCAATAATTAATTAATATTAAAGACTATATGGAGACTCGATTCTAAATATGCATGGTAGTGGAAATTTAAACCTAAAATTTGTTTAAAATTTTGGTAATAAATTATAAATTTTTTTTAATTAATTACTTATTTTGTACACATATTTCAATTATTAAGAAATGCAAAAATATCAATAAAAATTCATATTTATAAATTTATAGCGTTTATAAACCGTTTATGAAAAAAGGGTCAATTCAATTTTTATCTACACATTTCCTAGGACTCACAAACACTATCTATTTATCTACCACTCATTTTTTATATTTATAAACAAAATCGTTTATAAAAACTTCCCAAACAATGTACTTTTTTGCAATTGAAGTAATATTTATCTAAACAATAGTATACTAGTTCCTTAAAACATTATACACCTTCAAAATTTATTTATTAAATAGTGATCATGATATATAATAGAATACTATGTTGACGTGATTTATATATTAATCATTGTCCTATTTCATAATAAATTAAGTAATGCTTAAAATTTAGTTTATGTCCAACTAGCTCTGTAGATAATGTCAATTTTTATATTTTTAATTACTTGAATAAATTGCAACCAATCGTAGAAAATTTCATCTTTTTCTTGCAAGGGCATTTAAGTTATAACAGATGATACATGGCAAAAAAAGTGGTTAGGGGTGTATGTTTTCAAAATGTGAGGGGGTTGTTTGTGATATTGTCATAAAGGTCAGGGGGTGTCTCTAATATTGTCTCTATTGTAACATTCATTAACATGTTTGATTTACTTTATGATCATTGGAAAATAAATGAGATACCAGACTCACTGCTGAAAGCTGATTGTGTAACATTGGTGACTGTGTGTTTAGAAGAGATAAATTAACATAGTTTCCGCTACAATGATTCAGGAAATAGTAGAACTATGTATGTATCAACAATGGATAGTCCAAAAGGAGAGACAATTGAAATTGGGCCGGGAAACTTGAAGTTGTCCTTTTCTTCAGCTTCTGGGCAACTTAAACACATGTTCAATTCTAAATCTGGGGTAAGATCTCATATTAAATGGAATGAAAATAGTAATTCATCATTCTTGACAATAGGTGTATGATATTTTTTTGGTCCTCTGATTTCTAGTTGCACTACTGGTATCCTGTGTCTGCAGATTATCAGTATGAAAGTAATGTCAGTGACAGACCGAGATATGCTGAATGAAATCAGGAAAATCACATATAAATTCATTTTCATCAATTTTTTTTCATGACTTTTAACTATAAATTCATTTCTGTCTTGACCATTTCCATGTTCAANACCGAGATATGCTGAATGAAATCAGGAAAATCACATATAAATTCATTTTCATCAATTTTTTTTCATGACTTTTAACTATAAATTCATTTCTGTCTTGACCATTTTCATGTTCAAGAAAAGTGGTGGTTTTTTTGGGGTTTGTAAGTTTTGTGAAATTGTGGCCATAGTGATGCCATTCTTTGGTAACTACAAAAACATTAGAGCATTGTTCACATTTTGTTAGGCAATTGTCTTATAACGAAATAAACTTGCCCGAACATTTCTCACTTCTTGTGATGCCAAACATTAATTCATCCTGGTAGTCTAGAATTAAATGATACCAATTTTAACAGAAAGATAGATTTGAGTTAAGTTATTAGACAGAGTAGAAACTATTTATAAGTCTCCTTTCATACCCTGGGAAATTTTTTTAGTGTTCGGGAGTGCTATAGTAGAATGACTGAGGTATTTGCACAAGTTTTGTTATGTGCTTAAGAACATTGTACATAATAAGCCATCTTAACACCATAGTCATTCAAAATGCTCTCACCGTCTTAACTTACATAGAAACGTTAAATGTTTTCACTGTAAGATTTATGCACACCAAGACGTCTAGTGTTTTTTTTTTTTGGGTGGGGCATTTAATGTGTTATTTAGCAGCAATTTATGTGTAAGCATTTAGTTCGACCTCTGATCTGATGATGAAATACCCTCACCTACACATGATTAATGTGGTTTTAATAGATTGATATACCAGTACAACAAAGCTATCTTTGGTATGCTTCAAGCCGGGGAGATGCTGATCCCCAGGTATACATACATTCACTTTTATTTAATACATTATGCATGTACTAGTCCTACATTTGAGTGGATTGAATAATTGCTCTGTTAATCATATTATCTCATGCAGAGTTCCGGTGCTTACATTTTTCGACCTAATGGATCGCCACCTCAAGTTGTCTCAAGATCAGTGAGTGATGTTTTCTCCAGCTAAGAATAGGTGTTTCTTTAATTGTATAGGTAGTCCCAGTAATTCTTAACCTTCCAGAGAACTGGATCATTATTCTATACTCGGTGTCCATTGGAAATTAAGCTGGCATGTCATACTTTGCTTATTTATTACTTTCACAAAGTTAGTTATTGATATTTGGTATGCTGATTGCAGGTTCCCTTGAAGGTCATAAGAGGACCACTTGTTCATGAGGTTCACCAGCAATTCAATTCATGGGTTTACCAGGTTGTTGATTTTATTAATTATGAGTCTAAATCTCTCAACATCTTACAACAAAAAGTTGCATGCAACTTTCATCCCGCTGGTTTTACATTTGAACAATGTTTGTTTGCAAAATCTCGAAATATCACGCAAGAAATTGTCCAAATGCAAATATATCTCCAATAGACACTAAACTTCTTTATAATTTCACTTTTCCATCTATATCTTATTGTGTTCTATTCTCTCATCTTTATTTTATTTTATTTTTTTGGGTGGAGAAAGTTCTTGTGCATATGAGCTATGGCATGTAAAATTACATCTGCATTGTTTTTTACAATCATTGTGTCACTTATCAGGATGTATTTATGCATAAACTTTCAGACTATTAGAGTTTACCGAGATAAAGATCACGCTGAAGTTGAGTTCACTGTAAGTGGGTCTTGTTCACCTTACCTTTCCCATTATTTTCCCACTTTAACTTGACAACTTGTTTTCCCCTTTCTGTACGTAAATTCTGATACATAATTTTCATTGAAGATTGGTCCAATTCCTAGAAATGATAGTATTGGGAAAGAAGTTATTACAAGAATAAGAGCTAATATGGTCACAGATACAGTGTTCTACACTGATTCCAATGCGAGGGACTTCCTCAAACGGGTAACTCTTTCGATATTCTTCTCTTTCATCTGTAGATCATGCAAATATGAAGGTGTTATCTTTTAAGAAATTCTACTACTAATTTTCTTGTCTATCTTCATAGTTTGTCCTTTGATTAGCAAATACGACATTTGAATTGCCTGTAGATATTATTCTCGTTTTAGACCTATATATTTTACACTTTGTTGAAAGGGTCCACATATTAATTCTCCATGCATTCAAGATGAATATTGAGGTTGTGTACTTGTGTTGCTAATAGAAGATTCCACATCACATGAGTTTGGGCCCCCTTTGACTTGATCAAAGGAGCCTACCTGTCAAGGAATTTAGACACGTTAGCTTGGAACCTTGGACATGTATCCAATCATCGATGTCAGAGTTAGATTATGGGAGACATCATAAGTAAACATCACTTATGTCACGATAGGTGAAGTACTCTCCCTTGACAGTGGCATCGCTCTGACCAACCAATCAAGGGGGTGATATGACAGCTTAGGGTACTGGCCAATGGCCTAGCCGTCATCATGACCCGCCGCAGTTGACCTTACAACCAATTGGATTCCATCAAACGGGAGGTTGCACAAATTCCTAGGTCGAAACACTGTAATTTGACATGGCTAGGGCGGCTTGTTTCAGCCCACCTCCTGTATAAAGGGATGAGGGGTGGATGAGAGGGAAACTCCGAACTGATATCTTCTCAGTACAATTGCAAAGATCTAGCATTGTTATTCTTTCATCTAGATCAAATCCAGAAAGTTGATCAAAGAGTGCCACGTCATTTTTTGACATCAACAACTTGTATTATACTCTTATACATTCAAGAATTGCTTTCTTTAATTAACTGGCCATATTTGTCGGGAAATTTTTGACTTAAGGAAAATGATTTTCCTTATTTCATGCATTTTTCTTCAATATTATGAATATCTAAACTGTGGTAAGTGGAAAAAATAACACATGCAGTTCTATAAGCATGCTCCAATAATGAAATATTATCTTACAGCCACCTTGTCACTCTATTACTTGGTTTTTCCTTTTCTTGCTGAGATAATCTCCATTTTCTTTCTTCTCCACCTATTTAATTCATTATCCTGTGGCTTTTCAGGTTCGGGATTATAGACCTGGGTGGCCTCTCAAAGTTACACAACATGTAGCAGGAAACTACTATCCAGTAACTGTCCTGACTCAATTTCTTAATTATGATTTGCATATTTAATTTGAAGCAACTTAGAATTCTTGTAATGTGAATGGACTTTATAGCCAGTTACACTACTTGTCAAACTGACATGATATGTATCTTATCATAAGAAATTTGGAATTCTCACTATAAGGCTGATCTTGCGCCATACAGAGGATTCTATTAGCTCATCCTAGGTTTAGATTTTGTGTCCCTAAAGACTCGTGAGGACCTGGGTGGTGATATCTATACTAGAAGGTTTAAAGTCTCTGCTGAAATAGAGGTATAAGGTATTGATTGAATCCTTTTTAGGTTTCAAACCTATATCTCAAATTATGATAATAGCACAATTTTAAACAATAAAAAGAAATTACAGGATTGAAAATAACATTTTTCTGAGGTCAAACAATAGGCCTAATGTCAAAATTTTCATTCGTGCATCTATTTCAGCATGTCTTCCTGTTTGTCTAACTCATTTTTGACATGATCATCAGCCATGTTGCAGCATATATTTTTTTTTCTGGGTAATTAACTTAAATTATGGGAGAACTCCTCAGAAGTCTGGATATCATCACTTTACTTTGCCATGGTACTATATTTTGATTGAGCTCATTTTTGTAGTTGTGGACTAATATCAGTTCACTTTTCTCTGCTTCGTTATGTATCTCAGTTTGATAGTGCTAACGTTTTAGTTCTGTGGAGGTAGCAAATGTTCCTATTTCATAATGGTGTTTCCAAGTGATTAAAGTCAGAATCTTGTGCATTTAATCTTCATCCACGCCGAAAAAATGTCTGGGAAACATCATGTCCACATGCATTCCCTATCACTTGTGCACATGAATCATCTGCAACATTCTGGATTTGTTTCAATACTCTGGCATATTAGTTAATTTGAGGTAAGTTGTTTCTGGAGCAGCAGATGAGAAGAGCAGTAAACACGATCAGAATTTGAGTGTTCTTCCCTTTTTTTTTTCGAAGGGAAATAATAGAAAAAATGAACTCAGCTAATGCTAAACTGGTGAATGATTCCAGCGTTCACGACTTTTTTTTCCCAAACAAAGAACAAGCTGCAAAGATTTAAGAAGCAGAAAAAAAACTTTTCGGCTGCTGCTTACTGTCCCTTTTTGTTTTGGTTGAATGGGTAAAGTTGGTGATGGGTTTAAAGGATAGTGGTGGGTTGGTGGATTTTTTTTTTTGCATTGGTTTGTAAGTGTTGGTCAAAGGAAACATCTTGAGCTCTGATACCAAATTGACGTAAGATGTTATGGAACAATTATAGGAGGAGGGGAAATGGGAGAGAAGAAGAGAACGGAGGGAGGTAGAAGGGGGGAGGTTGAAAGGGAACGAGAATTAAACGGACGGAAGGGAGAGAAGAAGAGAGAATTTAGAAAGTTGTTCGAAATTACATTGCATAGGACCCTTTTATGTAGGGTTTCAATTTCAAATATCCTATTCTATGTAGGAAATATTTAATAAAAGCTATTAAATCAAAACACTAATTATGTTTTCTAAAACAATCAACAAAATTGGGAATTAAATATGATAATATCTCTTCTAATATTCCATCATTCATGAGAATATTTTGACACTTGAGAAAAAAACTTGGCGACGTTTTGCAAGTTGGTTGACTTTTTCTGCTTTCATTTCAATTTTGATTAAAAAGATTTCGTTCTTTCTATTAGATCAATCTTGGAATTTTCATTGAGGATAAGAAATCTGAGTTCTCTATTCTGGTTGATCGAGCAACTGGAGGAGGCAGTATTGATGATGGAGAAATTGAATTGATGCTTCATAGGTATGCCAAACACTTCCAACTTGTTTCCTTATTTGATCCATTTGTTATACATCTCTGCAGTTCTGATAATTACTTTATGCAATTACGTTTATTGATATCAATTATATATTTATTCAGGCGCATTCTAAATGATGATTCTAGAGGAGTAGGTGAAGCACTTGATGAATCAGTATGTGCAGATAATACATGTGAAGGATTAACGGTATGAAATTATGTGCCAAGAGTAGTTGAAAAATGTCTTCATAGTGGAGAATTTAAACTGCTGGTCCAAAATAATAAGATTGCTGCTTCCCAGGTAGTATCAAGCATATTTTCCAAAACTATAACTTCCTTCAAACTATTAAAAGATAAAACTAATGACCAATGGGGAACTGATTGGAAGATTTGAATCCCGAGAAATATGTGCATCAACAAACATGTTATTGATAGAGGGCTTCTACTGAGACTAAGCGTTGTTTGACTAGAAGGCTTCTTTGAGACATAATTCTTTTTTCACATCTCTTTCTCAGATTCGGGGAAATTATTATATGAGCATCAATAAGCTTGGTACTGGATCCCGTTGGCGCCGAACAACTGGTCAAGAAATTTATTCACCCCTGGTTTTAGCCTTTTCGCATGTGGTAAGTTTAGGTCTTGTTGACAAAAGAATCAAGTATTAAATCCTGTTTTCTCATAATCTGGCACTTCTTGTTGCAGAACACTAAAAAGTGGAAATCTTCTCATTTGTCTAAGGCCACATCGATGGCTACAAATTATAGTTTACCTCTCAACGTTGCATTAATTACATTGCAGGTGATTGCTCATTTTTCCCATCCAGTCTTATGCACGATTTCTCCCCTCTGATCTGTTCCTGACATTTGTTTTACAGGAGTTAGATGATGGACATGTGCTCCTCCGTTTGGGACATATATACGAGGTGAAGTCCATTTTCTTGTGCTTCCTATAGGTCTGTAGTCAGACCAAGTTATTAAAAGGAAATGGAGGCTCCCACAAATTTTTTTTTTTTTGGTGGGGGGGTGGGGGGCATGGTCACAAAAGAAAAGAGATATTTGAAGCATTGCTGTCTGAATGTTGAACTACATATAAAACTGCGATGCGATAATATAGTATCTTGACTGTAATTTTCAAAAGTAATCTTCTTTGACATACCACTGTATAACTTATTCATGCTAAAAATGCTGTAGGCAGGTGAAGATACTGATTACTCATCGCTTGCAAAAGTTGAATTGAAGAAGTTGTTTGCTAAAAAAAGGGTATGCATGCTCTACAAATATTACAATATCTTTCATAAAGACATTTCACTTGGTGATAAGGGCCATATTTTCTCTTTAAATCTTTTTTTTTTTTCCTTTTTTGCTCGGCCTATTTTGATCATGTTAAAACACTTTCTTGCTGTAAATTTCACGCGGACCTATATAGAATCTGTTTCTATAATTCAGATAAAGATGCTCAAGGAAACAAGCTTATCAACAAACCAAGACAAGTCTTGGATGAAGAGGACGACTTGGAAAGTCGAAGGTGAAACTATCAGTGAGCCAAATCCAATTAGAGGTGGTCCCATAGACATGTCAAGTCTCATCGTTGAGCTTCGTCCAATGGAGATCCGGACTTTCCTCTTGAGATTTTAAAATGGCTGACGGTCTAACCAATGGAGTCTAATAATCAGTATGATTTACAGCTCTCTTTAGGCCTTTGAAGAATATAATTCCCTCAACGGACAATTCTGTTTATGCTGCATCAAGATTTGTGGATTAATAAGATGCCCAAAATACAAAGAGGAAATAATTGGGCGTACTCCCCAATTTTATAACATTCTGTTTGTATTTCTTGGCTTTTGATACATACTACCCATTATAGAATACGAGCATGAGAAAGATTACCATTTATTACAAAAATTATGAAATTATCTGTTTTGTCTGCTTGCTTCTTTAGTATTTAAAGGAGAGGCAACCAAAATTTATCTATGATGTTTTTTTTCTTTTTTTGGGTGAAAATTGTTGGTCCAAAATCTGAAGTCTAACAAATTCTTTGCGACCTACTCAAATCACCTTTCTATAGCCTCTTTCCGGTCAATGGAGCACCTCAAGGGCTACGTTAAGGTGAGAATTGTCACCAAAGTAAAGGCCAGAGGATGAAGAGCAATTTGGTTAGGGTTTCTATTTTCACCTTCTTTCTTCATGATTTTTTGGGGTATTTATGAATATATCAAGCCTATGAGCTCGTCTTTTTAATTTTCTTGAATACGAGTCACCTTGAAATTAGAGGATGCCTTCTGTGACACGTGGCATTGGTTGGGCGATTATTTTCGTTAGATGACCTTTTTACAATCAATAATGCTATGTAGCCCCAGTGGGGATGCATCCCCAGTCTAAATGGTATTAAATAATTGACTAAATGATAGGTGAAATTAAATGACTTATTTAATTTCACCTATCATTTAATGTCACATTAACGCCACCTAGATTGGAGATGCAACCCCAATGAGAATAAATAGCATTGCTCTTTTACAATGTCCTATCCTTCAATGGTCATGATAATAATCAGAATTCGATTGCATCATCCTGTACCCCCTAGAATTGGTAATTTTAGAACATCAAGAGAAATCTTGAAGTGTGGGTGTTTGGGTTTTCGTGTTTCCTTCTATAAAACTAAGGATTCGTTTGATTGCAAGAGTGGAATATAAGTGAAAAGAAAATGAATTATAGGGAATTGAATTGCCTAGAATTGTTTTCCTGGGAATTGCCAATTAATTGTGTTTGA